>CAEFZY010003486.1:0-35398 GCA_903066815.1 Brachyrhaphis roseni
TTCTCTTTTGTTCATTTTCCTCATTGATCCTGGCTCTTCATTAGTTCTGGGCCCATAACCTGTTAGCAGAGTCAGTTTGATTGGGCGCAGCGTTCAGCGTGGCAAAAAACTGACGAGGTTTCGGCTTTCATGTTGTTGTCCTGTTTAGAGGACACACCCTTTTTATTATACACAAGTGTGTTCAATTAGACAAGTCACGTGACACCAATAATCCAATAATGAAAAAAAAAAACAACAACAAATGAGAGCACAAAGACATTCATAACGTCAACAGGGCCTTTTCCCTTCACAAAGAAACTTTCCAAAGACATCTGATCTGTTTCTGACTCATTTTGCTGCTTGTGGCTCAGTGTTGGCACGCAAGACGTAACCGAGAGAATCCTGTTAAAGGATTTTCAAAATAAAAGATCCTCCAGACTCAAATAATACATAAAACAAAAATATTTAATCATTTCTTGCGCGGCCCGGTACCAATTGGTCCACGGACCGGTACCGGTCCGCGGCCCGGGGGTTGGTGCCCGGGGGTTCATCTACAGTGAATTCCTCCCTGTTAACGTTATGATGTGATATAATGATATAAACTAGCTTCACTTTTGCGCCACACGTTGCGTACTCTTTCCAGAATCCCTATTTTTTAACATGACTGTGTCTCATCTGTTTTTTTCTCTCTCTCTGTCAGTCACAGTCCATGTGGTCTGCTCCCTTAACTGCGGCGCGTCCTGTTATCTATTTTCAACAGTTCCAAATCCCATACAGTGGGGCTCGGTTTCCACCTCCTGCTTAATCATCCTCAGCCAGTTTGCTCTGAATAATTAGCCGTGCACACAAACATCTACAAAGTTGTTCATGTACAAAGCTTTAGTTTTGAAGCCTTCAGTATGACTCCTGACTCCCGACCACCGTTACCCTCTGAGCCGTTCATTTGAAGTACAGCAGGCAAGTGAAAGTGATAGCACAACACTGGGGACTGCTGCCACTGACACACTATGCTGCCTGATATTAAAGTACAAGCACAAATAGTAGGACTGCAAAACAAAAAACAAAGAGAGATAAAAAGAAAAACAGATTGAAAGAAGAATCCCGGTAAGCATGCTTTGATAGAAATTGATGCATTTCTCTGAGATGGTGTTCAAGTCGAAATAAACAAGGCTCGTGGTAAATCGGTGGATATGTTCATGTACAAATCAGCTCGGCAGAATACAGCATGAAAACATAGCAAATAAAACCGGCACCTGCCTAAACTGTCACTGGAACGATGCTAACTGGCTGGCCGTCGAGGTGGAAAATTGAATCTGTACAAAACAGCATTGCAAGTTTGGCACTATTGGACAGAGATTTAAAATTTATTAAGCCTCCAAGCTTATTAACCGTTTCACCTCGGACTGGACATCGACTACAAAATGCTGTACAAGATGCTGTGGGATGTTTAAGGACATTTTGAGGCTATCATTTATGTAAAATATATACTAAAAAAAAATGTCTGAAGGAGTTAGGTTGTATTTCTTGTCTTAATGGGTTTGGTTTAATTTTAAGTTTATTGTGCATTTAACATTTTTGTTAACGCTTATGAGCAATTTGAAACCCGACGTCATTATGACGTAGTGATTTGTCCTCACAGTATTACCCCAGGAGGTGAAGGATGTTTGTCCTAAAGTTTTTGTTTTTACCTAATACTGCCCTAAACTATTAAAAGTTAACTGAACACTTTGTCTTAATTTGTCACTGGTAATTACACCAGGTGGTGCTGAAACCTCGGTAGCCATGGCGATGATTTTGCTTGATTACTTGCAGCACTTTGTAGTGTTGGAGACGTTAATTTGATTACAGAGCTGTGAAGAAGTTCTTGCCCCCTTACACATTTCTCGCTTTCACCTTTGTGACACAATTACTTTTCTCAAATCTCAAAATAATTTTAATATTAGAGGAAGGTAATCTTCCTCTAATATGTAACTTTCATTAAAAAAAAATGTTTTTTTTTATTTTAAAAGTATCAACATTTTGTGACAGTATGAGACAGATAATCTGTGAAAAGAGCTTTTCCACTCATTCCCAGAGCTATTGTTGCGGTCTGAGGAAATGCTCCCCTCCTGACCAAAAACAACCAATCAGAGCCAGGAGGAGGGTCTTAGCGATGTCAATCATTCTCATATACTCACTGCTCAATGTGTTAATGGTGGAGAAACAACCGACTGTTACAGGAAAGCCATTTATCTGCCAAACTAACTACCCTGAATGTTCACGACAGGCTCTGCTATCAAGCCCGAGATTGTGATTGACAGCGCTTAGACCCTCCTCCTGGCTCTGATTTGTTGTTTCTAGTTAGCAATGGAGGCACTGGTGGTAGGTAAGTGAAAAGAATTAAGCTTTACAACTGACTCGCTCCATTCCCCCTCGTTTTCCAAACCAAGATTCCTCCGACTGCTGTCAGCCGCAGGTAAAGCACAAACATCTCCACACGGCTTCACTTCAAAACCAAACTTTTCTTTTCAGCCTTTAATAATTCCACAGTATCGTTAAAAACAACTTATGTTTACCTTGAGCGAGAGAAAAGTATGGCGAAAACAGACAAAGTAAAGTGACAAAACCACGAAGGGATCGGGCGGACGAGAAGGAGTTTAGATCAAAGAAAAATGAAAGAGAAAAAATAAAAACCTCGAGAGAACACAGTGCAGTCTCTGCTCACCTGCCACAACATCTGGGCTCTGTCAGCGGGTGTTTGACTTGTATTTTGTGCAAACATGCACAGACACACACACACATCCACTGTTTTCAAGTCAGAGTTGGGGAATATGTGACCCACTTCAGAATCGTACCCTTCCCTCCATCCAACCCTCTAAATTAACTGACTCTGATTGCCAGGTCTTCAAAACCTTTCCTTATAGTTTGCTTTTGCAGTTTCCATCAAGAGTTCTCCAAGCATGAGTCTCAAACAATGTTTCTTTTACTATTTTTCGCTGCAGGCTTTCATCTCTGCGTTTGTTCTTTAATAGACTCGCATAACTCTGTTCTCATCAAGAAGTCGTCAGAAAACCCGTTGTGTCATTTTTATTGTCTGTTTGGAGTGTTTGCGATTTTCAGACCTGTTTAACTTTTTCCAACTTTTCAAATACAAACTTCATAAAGTCAGTCAGTACTTTGTAGAACTGAGTTTCACTTCGGTTACAGGTGCAACGCTTCTGGGCTGGATCTCTACCAGCGGCTCACGTCTGAAGAAATCTTTTCTTTTTTATCTTGTTTTTTATAAAGTTGGTGCCGCAACAGTCTTTTTTTCACCAGCAGTAAGATGTATATATTTGTTTACTACCACCATTGAAAGAGTTTGCAGCTAGGTATGCAAAACGTTGGGATGTTGAGTTTCCACAAGCTGACTGCATGGCACTAACAGCACAGTGGTCGGTAAAGCAGCTCTCATCTGAATAATACAGTCTATGCAAGTCCATGCTGACTTTCTGCTTGATTTCATCTGGTATAAGGTGAGTGAGAGACACGTAACACCTAAATATTCACATTCATTTACTTTTCCTCCACATGGCTGTCTATCCATGCATGTCTGCTATCATTTGATTGTATTACAGTATTTCCACATCCACTTGTACTTTGCCAGTTTTTTTTCTCTCATCTTCTGTTATGCTGCTTTGCTACATATTATTTTCTTACATCATGCTTCTTTTCATCTATTTTTTCCTTCATTCTTTCAACCTGTCCTTTTTCACATTTCCCAAAGTTTCATTCTCTTTTCCCTGTTGAGCTTTTCTTTTCTTTCCTCTGGTAACCACTTGCTCTTTCAATATTTCCCATTTCCCCCCGCCCCCTCTTCTTACATCTTCATATCCATCCACACTATGCATATCCTTTAGGAAAATTCATCTCTCCTCTTTTTTTTCTCAACTGGGAATGGTGAAGTAATTCACCAAGCTACTTCTATACACATTCTTTGTATGCTCAAAACACACCAGTTCTATTCTTTATTCTGCTCCCTCTGCACTCGTTGCCATATTGTTTTGTTCTCACTTGGCTCTCCAGGGTGTGCTTCAGCTTAACCAAATATCTGCTCCTCATCAATGCCTCCAAGCGCGCCACAACTTTAACATCCCCTGCCTTTAAATTCACTCTGCATCCCATCACATTTATCTTCCTACCGTTTTCTTTCTCAGATAAAATACCCGAGTCCCTCTTCACACATTTATATGTAGCATTTTCAATTCTTCCATGAAAAGCAACTTTTATTTCCTCCTTACTTCTATTCTTAGGCTTCTATCAGTATTAAGAGGATCGCCGTAATGGGGCTGACATTATCCTTGAAACCAATTTTTATTGGCAATTTCAACTAAAAATCAATTTAAAGTAAGCAAACTGCATTCCCCCCTCAAGGTTTCTGTGTTGAGAACGTCATAGAATGGGGAAGACAAAATCACTTAACAATGCTGCCATCTGCTGGGTTTGTAAAATCACACCATGCATCTTTTCCTGCCTGTCTCAAAAAGGACATCTGCGTTACAGCTTTTCCCCAGTCGCTTCGGCGCATTTCTCAGAACAGGACTGAAATTCTCAAAACTACTAGTTCACGCCTCGAGTCACTGTGTGCACATCAGAAGAGCAGTTTCTCACTCCTCTTAACTTTGGTTGGGTTGCGGACGGTAATGATAAACTTTCCTTCGCAATGTAACACTTGGTTTGTCAGTTTACAACTGCAAGTCATAGATGTATGGATGTGTCACCTTTCTTGTTCAAATTAGCCTAATTTCCTTTAAGAGAAGGTTGCGTGTTGCGAATGTGTGCATATGTGACATGTCTCTTAGGTTGTGCGCAACAATTATCACAATTTTCAGGTATGAGAAAGATGGACAGAACTTTACTTGGTAGATGTACATGGCAGATGCAAGCCTTAGTAAATCTACCCAGCTCTTATGGTAGATGTTGCTTTCTAAATTGGCTAAAAAGTTAAACCTAACTTTTAGTATGTGAGACCAGTAACACTTCTTGATTGTAACAAAAGGATTTGTCAATCTACTGATTTAACACATGCTGTGGTTTTGTAACAAAACTTGCCTGTAATTCTTATAGTCTCCTTAGAGATGCTGTTAAACTTTCTTTCATTTCTACATGTTTTTACTTCCTGCTTGTTTCGACCACATGAATGTGATTGGATGTGTTTCTGAAAGCAATATGCATTTTATTTCTATTTGCCCATGACAGTAGCTTGTACAGCTTGGTTTAGAGACTCGCTAAAATATTATTACTTATTCCAAACTTATTCTGTTGTTGCTAACACTAACAATGCTTTTTTTCTTTTTACTTCAGTTAGTGTGAGACAACTGGAAGACTATCTCCTAGAGAGAGAGAGAGAGAAAATTATGTTTTCTCTCTCTCTTAGTCACCCTTGAGATGACTAAGTTATAACCCTTAGTCATCTCAAAGACCTCTGACTGTTGTATGGGGTACATTACCTTTTGCTTGTTCATATGTTTAGTTTTTGTTGTTGTTGTTGTTTTTTTAACCTTCATTAAAGTCATAAATCAGTTTTTACATGTCTGAACTTATTCTTGCAGGACTGCAGTCATGAAGACCAACATGCTGGTTTTTGGTTCTCTGTATTTGCTGCTTGGTTGGACGCTTCCTCTATGCGCCCGTAAGGTAAGTGGAGCTTCTGTTTGGTTGGTGTTCTAGTGTAAAATATAATTTATTTCAGAGTCTCAATCTAGATATCAAGTTTTTTATTTCCGCAAGAAATTATAGTTCTTCCAATGAAAGGTGCTTTTTTTCCCACAGTAACACTAACTGATACAACAAATGCCCATCTTTACTGTTACGGTTTCTGAAACCATAAAATCCTATCATACCTTGGAGCTCTTAAGAAAAGGCACTAATCAACATTTTTTTGCTTTCAACCCAATACTAAATCACTAATTTAAAAATAATCAAACAATCCATTTGTCAGATTGTCAGTAGTTTTTCATTTGAAAATAGTGCATATAATAGACACATATTTAGGTGTATTTTATAAAAATTAGCTAGCTTAGACATAATTGAGCATAACAATGACTAATAGAAGGTAGAAATGAGCTTCCAATGCAATCAATGGTATGCATAGAATATGCATCAACAGGCATCACTGTTATAAAAACTTTGCTTGAGGCAAATTCACAACAAAATACCACAAAGGAGTTATGATATAATTAAAACTACACTAAATTTATCTACTTTGGTTCATGAAGACTTGGTCTTGATATGGGAGATGATTACACTGATGGGTTTTTTTTTCTCCCATCTGAGTTAATATTCTGAAAAGCGTGTAAGCAAATACAACAGATTCATTTGGATTTACATTTTTTCTCTCTCTTTCCCTGTAGATCTCTGGCACCTTCATTACACAAGATGATCAGTCCATCCCCCTGGACATGGTTGACAATTCAGTTGATGACATGTACTCTACCTGCGCTACAAAGATGGAAGCAAAGGTCAAAGGCACATACTTCAAAAAGGAAATGAAGACGGACTTCAAAAACATGTGGATGCCAGCAGAAAAGTGTGCAAAAAAGAAAATCAAAGAAAGAGAGAGAGGAGATGAGGCTTTAACTAAAGATCACCTGCAAGCAATTTGTGCGTACACAGCTGGAGGACCAGAAAACCTCTATAAGACATTCAACGAAGCAGTCCGGACCAGCAGAACACAGTATGGTTCGACCTTTCCATTCCATTCTTTACATTTCTGGCTGACCAGAGCGATACAGATCCTCAAAACCAGTGACAGTAAATGTCACACGACTTTCCGCAGAACCAATTCCAAATTCACTGGCGTTGTCAGCAAAGTGATTCGGTTTGGCACTTTTACCTCCACCTCCAACTTGTCAACTCTGGCAAGCTTTGGTACGACTACATGCTTTAAAATTAGAACCTGCCACGGGGCTTATTTGAAAAAATACCCAAAGCTAGGAGACAGAGAGCAAGAGGTGCTCATTCCACCTTATGAGATGTTCAAAATAATCAGCAAAGATAAACCCATGAAACAACTTTCCGACTGTAAAACTGTTTACATTCTGAATAGCACCGGTGTCCAAAGCAATCTTGACTGCCAAATTATAGAATAAATACTTTGGTGATTGTTTTTCTCACTCTCTTTAAAACCCATAATTATGTAACTATGTATTTTAATCTAAATTTACACTTCTGGCATTTTAAAACAATGTTATTCACAAAAATCCCATAGAAGTAAAGGACTTAGAGATGTTTTTTTGATGCTGTGTATTTTGTTTGTGAATACACAGCATCATAACACACGAAGGAAAATCAGGTCCGGTTTAAAGTTGTGGGGAAGATTAAGAAAGGGTTATTAAGCTTTAAAACAACATCCCTAGGAAAGAGTTGGGGGGATTTTTACTGCATGGGAATATATTTTCCAGAAGACAATAGTTTTTGACATGTTTTACCAGTAGTATTGTGTTTGTAAAATCTGTAAAATAATGAATACATGAAAAATGTTTAAGGATCATTCACGTTTTACTGCATTCTGTAAGTTGAATAAATTGCCTTTGAGCTTTGATAAACAGGTTTCATATTTTTGTACAGGTTTACGCTTGAATTAGTAAAGTGAAAATAAAAGTTTGTTTTTTCTGAAAAGTGTGTTCAACTCCTTTCACCCCTAAATAAAATAAAGTCTAACAACCAGAGAGAAAAAAGAAGATGGGCAAGAACATCGGAGCTGTACCGAAACGCTAGTATCCAAGAATAATGGGTAAAAATCTAATTGGTGTTTAGATTTGAAAAGCTGGTAGAGAGAAGAAGTGTTTTTATCACAAAATTATATATAAAGAAAAATTCATGATGAAATGAATACCTTTGTGACAAAATATTAATATGCTTTTTTTTCTTTCCAACCACATATTGCGCAAACCCCAATTTCTTGAAACTCCCCTGTACCATCACCCACCAATTGCTCTCTCACACAGATAAAAAGTTTCCATTGTGACTACTTTTTAGAAAACGTTGTGCACAGACATTCTCTTGAAATGACATGGTTTCTCACAGGAAGTTATGTTTTCACACCACCTTTACCAAACCAAAAAATAAGACCCTTTAGACTCAACAGCTCTGACACAGCTTTTCTTTCGGTTTTCCTCATTCCAATTTCTTATTGTTAGCATCGTTTTAATTAGACTTCTATGTTGTGAAGCCCGTAAACATTCTGATATGTTAAGGAATGCATTGCACAAGACACAAAATAGGAAGCTGAGTTCTCTTAACTTTTACAAACAATTGTGGCTGGCTCTGATGAGCGAGGGTGCAAAATGTGCTGACAAAACTTTTTATTTTTCCCCAGCCTTTCTGAAAACTTGTGCATACAACGAGAGGGTGCCATCTACTGAAAGTAAAGAAGTGTGATGTGACTTGATGTAATTTTCAAAATGGCCTTTCATTGACAAAGTGCTGCACTGAATAAATGCAATGTAAAATAACTAAAATGCAGAAGAGTGAATTTGAGTTCAAACTTGGTTTGTGTTCCTTTATTATTCTTTTTTCCTTGGGAAAAAATTGCTAATTCACAATAATTTTTGGAAACAAGATTTTGTCTCCTGTAGACTTGTCAAGGAAATTAACACCATCTACTTTAAAACAATAGTTTAAACTACTGTAGTGTTTAGACAGTACCTCCAATAAATCAATGACATGTTTTTAAAATGTGCATGATAGGGAGTGAAATAAGTGTTTGATCATCAAGCAGAATCCTTAATAAGAACAGAAACTTTCTATAAGAAGGAAATAAATAAAAAATACATCCAAACTATTTGGACTATTTCTGAGTTGTTATCACATAAGTCATCTGACAGTCTTGATTGTGTCTCTCGTGTTGCTGGTCTGAATGGTTTAAAGGGATGTTTTCATGCGCAGTTCCATCTCAACCTCACACAAACAGACATAAACATGCAGTGAATAAATCGATTTTCAATAAAACATTTTTTTGCAAAGAGTTAAGAATAAATATGTTTTCATGGAGGGTCTTTATATGTGTATGTATTTGGAATTTTAAACTGACATTTGTGACAGACCAGCAAATATTGCAAAAAGCATATTGCCAGGAAACGCAAATCTTGTTGTGAGGAAACGCAGAAGTACTGCGAGGGAACCCAAAACTTATTGTGGGGTATAGCAAAAGAAAATGTTCTCCCTATGTCCCCTAGGGGGCTCTGTATCATTGTGTACGTAATTTAAAAGTTACTCTCGGGTAAAAAGCAAACAATTAACAGAAATATTGTTCCACCTAGCTCAGTGATGTTGAGTGTTACTTTTAGGATGTGCCCTCTGGGTGAGTCATGTGATCTGTGAGGGCTTCCTGGTGTCTGTGGGCCCTGTTTTGACTGTAGCTGATAAGGCAATTTAAATACTGGACATTAAAACCTTGTCAATATTCCTTAGGCAGTGCTGCCATCTGCTGGAATTTTAAAGAAACTTCAGAACTCTATGCTAATAAACATGCAGATATTTCTCAAAAACTTTGAATATCATAAAAAAGTAAAATCTTTTATTATTTTTTTCACTCAAAGTGACATTTTTGTATATTATGCAGATTTATTAAATATTGAGTGGAATATTTCAAGTCTTTATGTTTTTTGTAGTATTAGTTATGGACAGGTAATAGAAACCCAGAATTCAGTATTTTGGAAAATTATTATATTGTGGGAAAAGCAAAGTACTTAAAACACACAGTGTCACATCCTAAACGGTCCATTAACTCAAAAAACCATTCGTTCTCATAATTATTGCTATAAATAGAGATCTGTTTAGGAGTTTAAAAATCATATGAATTATCATTTTTCCACCAGGACTTTATTTTCCTTTGATTTTGAGTTATCAAATATTCACATTCAGGCATCAAGGAGGTCTTTTTAACAGGTGTAGTTTATTTCACTGCTATTGCCACTAGAATAATAGTTAGGATGAATATATCAGGGTCAGTAGCAATTTTTCTGCGGCTTTTTTATGAATACATAACTTATTTGAGTGCTTAAAAAAAATAACTCCAACAACAGTTTGGGAGCATTTTAGCTATTTAAAACTAAAAACTAATCAATAACTGTCAATAGCTAATCGATAGCTATTGACGTCCAATGATATGAAACGCTTATATCGTGACATGTTTTTCAGTCATATCGTCCAATATTACATGTATATTTTTACATTTCTTACTCAATTATATTGTTCTCAACAAATACAAGTCCATTGCCTGTGTAAGTTTTTTATTTGCTTATCAATTATTCACCTTGTCGTCATAAGTGCCACTGCCCTTATAACCAGACACATATCCACTGCTGTCTGTCTGTTCCTCACGCCCAGATAATCCTTTCCCTTTGCCTGACTCGTCAAAGCGCTCCTTGTGTGACCCGGTGTACTTGGATGTGTCCGTCAGTCTGTCCACTCCTCCTACCTTTGAAATTTTCTAAGGAGTAACGAAAAGCAGAAAACATGAGAAATCTAAAAGTAGTAAGTAGAGTTACATTTCATTCAGTTCAGATACAAAAAAGATCACATAAAATACACACTGTCAACTTAAATTGCACTGCATTGTTGGCGGAATAGACACATTGACACATGATGATGAATACCATTGGTTTTAGCTGTCAACTTTTCAACATAACAAGCTAAATCGTAAATGTATGCGTGGTATGTAAAAGAAAAAGGGACGCAATGTTTTGCTACTAATTGTCAACACTATGACAACTAGAAAACCATGTCCAAAAGTATCACATTTCACGGGTCAGTAAAAAGTTTTAATTAAAGAAAGAAATGGCGAGGGAGAGGAAAGCAGGTCAGTTATGCTAGCTTGACTTTGACAACCTTAACATGAAGATGTGCTGTGGAATTCGGTGTGTTTTCATTCAGTTAAAAAAAAGAGCGACCTGCACACCCACTCTCTGAAAGATCATCAGTGATGCAGGTGTTTCAATTAGCCAACCAACCACTACTGTGTTCATACAATCCCTTCTAAATAATTGCAAAATAAACATCAAACCTGAAAACATGCAACTGTAATGGACTCAATGTTCTGTTATTTGTTGCCGTGTTTTTGGTGCTCAATCCTGATACACTTGAACGTGATATCTGCTCTGTCAGCTAGTTGAGATGTTGTCAGCCAGTTGCTATGACAATGGATCTGTGTGTAGCATTAAACCAATTAAGTGGGAGTGCTGTGGTGGTGCAGGGGTTAAACACAACCCACATATGGAGGCCTTAATCCTTGACGTGGATGTCACGGGTTCAAGCCTCGGCCTGACGACCTTTGCAGCATGTCTTCCCCCTTCTCTCATTACCCACTTTCCTGTCAATTTACTATCAAGGCCACTAGAGCCAATAAAACCTGAAAAGAAAATCCAACAAAGTGAATGAGAAAAAAGAAAAATACAAGTAGTTTTGAGTTGTGCTTCACCGGTTTTTCTAGGTTATTTTTCCCTTGTTGTGGTGCCCTGCACTAGATTAACAATACCTACATCTCCAAGTGTAATTTTGTCAATGGTATTGTACTACAGCAGCAGCACAGCTATGGGTGGCAAGTAAAAGAAAAGACTTTTTGCCCTCTAGTGTTGTGTCGCTAGAGGGCACAACACTAGAGGTTGTTCCAGTGTTGAGGTTGTTCTAACCCTAACCCCTACATCCATTTATATATGGAAATGTATACACATTTCCAGATGTAAACAATAGTATTCAACGTACCTAAATGTATGTATTGTGTTACTCATGGCACAATACATACATTGTGTTGCACATGTTTATACCATCTCCTAGTGTTAACATGAGTAACACAAATTTAAAAAAACTATTGTTTTTTCTTTTTACCAATGAAAATGAAAATGACCCATCGAGTCAGTCAGAAATCTACCCAATACTTGGTGTCCATGAGAGTGTTGAAGGAAGTGTTGATATGACCTGCTTATACTTACAGTGACTCCAACATTGGCAGGATCATGCCCAGCAACGAGACCATACATTTGCTGAACAGCCTCCTCTTGGCTCTTGCCTTTGAATCGCTTTGGAGCCAACTCAATCAGGGCCTGGTTGAACTCTTCAAATGTGATGACACGAGCGGTCTTTGCCCTGGTTTAAAAAAAAAAAAGGGGGCAAACCCTGTAATTACTATTTTTTCCATTTTATGTGTCATTGTGCTTTAACATCAACCTACCAATGGAACTAGAGATAGGAATTAGCCAACTGGCAATAATCTCATGTATGTTTCCATGTCATATTTTCAAGTATCATGTATCCATATCTCATTTATGTGGATATGTTGTAACATATCCACATAAATGATATCTCCACATCATTTATGTGGAGATATAATTTGGTTTTATAAAAAGGGTAGTTGTTAAATAAATGCTGCTGAAATGATAGCCTTTTTCAAAATAAAACCACATACTGTGCTTAAATAGTTATTCCAATGTAGAGGATTTATTCACCAAACATGAAACAGACATTCCTGCTCTTTGTTGTGGGGACACTTTGCTAACATTAATATTTTGAGAAGATGAATCCTGTCCTAAGTCTTACTTGACTTTGCTGAAAACTATATCAACATCGGTGGAAGTGATGTGCTTGCCGTCTGTAATGTGACAGTCTTTGCAAATCTTGGCAAAGTTCTTTCCATTCATCTCCCTCCCAGTCGCATGAGGATCTCCGTGGACTGCAAACTTCTGGAAAGCGGACTCCACGTCTGCGGAGGGTGCTGATCCCGAGGCCATGCTGAAACAGACATACAGGTATTTAATATTGAGAGAAATATCTTTAATTAATGATGTCACCGATAGAATCACATTCTTTGAATCCTTTGACAGTAATAAGAACACAAAGTTAAAGTAATTTTTTGATGTCATTGCATGGGAAACAAGAAAAAGCCCCTGGATATGATTACAGCAAAATGTCTAAAATGTGAAAATCATGCGGGAAAATTTTTTACGTGTAAGGTTTTACCTCTTTGTATCTATCTAAAACATTCTCCTCCTCAAAAGTATCAACATGTCTAAATAAAAAACACAAAGTCATGACAAGCTTGTGGACAAGCAAGTAGACGTTTTAAAAAGGCGCGGATTGTTGAAAGCAGCGTGATGTCAGCGGGGCGCCTGTTTCTAGGAAACAGGACGCAACATTTAACTGCCCAATACAGGACAATACAGTATTTAACAAAAAAATAAACAAATAAAAATACCGTATTTAACTATTCATCTTGAGAAATACTGCTTAGAAATTTTAGTGACATTCTTCACTAGAAATGCAATGAACACCCACTATTTCTCTAAATGTACAGTTACGCCGTTACAACACCTACAACGACAAGCGTCACAGCTCGCTTTGAGTGCAAGAACATTTCCATTGCCTTTCATTATGTTGCTACAAGGACCTTGGCTATAGAGCTAATGCCTTAAATGTGGAAAATAAAACTTACCTGCTGTTGTAAATGCAGAGATACTACGTAAAATTTCTGGCTGTTTAACCTCCGCTTTCCTCAGTCCCCTGACTGTCCTCTTTAACCGCCGGTGCTAACGGTCAAAAGTCGTTAGAAGTTGCTAAGTGACGTCACCGGAACGTTTGTGAATGCGTAACTCAGAATAGAGCGAGTCTCTTCTCCATACATCTCTGCCGTATGGAGAGATGTATGAAGTTTTTCTGAACTTTTTCGTAGTTCAGAAAAAGCCTGGGTTTTTCTGAACAACAAGGCTCCTTCAGACTGACCATGGTGGTGGAATAGGCTCACAGCAGCGCTCATTGCTCGTTGTAACTGCAGTTACGATTGGTGCCTTCAGGAGGCGCTGTTTCTTCCTTGTTTGACTAGGATAAATCAAGTGAAGCGTTTTGTCACTCTATCCTGAAACACAGAGCTAAGCTATCACTGCAGGAAAAACGACTTTTTTTTCTTTTCTTTTTTTTTTAACTTAGTACCATTTATTAAAGCCTCATTTAGAAGTAAACAAAATTATGTTTTCACTGGCAACACATAAGTTTGCTGTGAGATCTATTTATATTGTGTTATTTTAACAACTCCTAACTAATGTGTGGCCTAAATGTGTTCAAATCTCTCAAAAGGAAGATGGCTTTTCCTCAATTGTGATACTGGCTACAAGTTTGGTCATGCAAGATGTGTTTCTAATATCTTCTGGAATTTTAATCATTTCGTGTTTGCTGACCTCTAGTGGTTCAGTTTCTTCCTTGTTGGCCTGTGATATGTAAAAAAGGCTCTAATGACAAAGAAACTGTGTATTGGGCCAAAATGACACACACCATGCTTGGAGTGATCTGTCATTGAAAAAACAGTGAAAACCCAAAGGGGCAAAAAGCGCTTCTTATAATCTTTAGGAGTTCTTTATTTATCAACACACACAAGTCTAGTACTTAAATGATGAAAAAATGCACTGTTTATTTATCCTCTCACTAAAAATGTATGTGATACTTAAATTGCCTACACATATTATCTACACACACATCCTTATTGATAAAATACTAATCCAAATGAACACAAGCTTAAAAAAACTAGAACAGCCATTTAAACCAACAGTCATCTTTTTAGACTATGGGAGGAAGCCAGAGAACCCGGAGAGAATGCACTTGGAGAACATGTAAACCCCATGAAGACAGAACCCAGGCAGGGATTGCATCCAATTTATTTGTATTGATCTTTCTTAACCCTTTCATAATGGTATTTTTAGCAACATTCAACAGTTATCATAAAGAAAAAATAAATATGGTCTCACTGTACAGCATTCGTTACACATTAAATAGCTAAAAAACATTGTTGATTCTTATTTTAATCAGCTTAAAATATAAAAGACAAGAAGTTAATTTTACTTACATACTATATTTAACATTTTAAAATAAGAGAAGATGCTTGAGAAGATGCATGGATGATGCTTTGTAGTTTTACATCAACTGATCAGTTATACAGGTTAAAGTGTAGACTAAGGAGATGAAAAATGGTTTTCACACAAATTGTCTTCATTTTATCATTTCATCATTAACAAATACTCATCTGAGTACAGGAACCTTGACGTAATTTTTTTTCTTTTTTTTTTTTTTTTAAGTATGAGGCATAGTGTTCTGCTTCAGCTGGCAGAGGGTAACAGAGGAGCCAACCCCAAAACCAGCAAACAGAGGCTCACTGAACTGAGCTCTGAACCTGTGGATGAGCTCCATTGTATTGGATATTGAATAGAAGGCCAAAGTGTTTCCCGCATAGTCCAAGTACACACCTATCCTAGTGGCCCGGGGAGCATCAGGCAGATCTTTGTCTGCTTTGTTGTGCCAGGCTGAGTATCCTGAATCAGAGCAGAGGAGACTCCACGACTTGTCGTTGTAGCCCAGAAGGCTGTTTGAATTTTTGCCCTTGCGACTGATGCTCTTGTAGGCCACACCGATAGAGAACTCCCCGCCCCACTCGGCCTCCCAGTAGAATCTGAAGCCAGACAGAGGCTCCTTGCAAAGCACCTGGGAAAACCCATCGAAGCGTTCCGGATGGTCTGGATAAAACTGGGTCGTTTTCTTTCGAGTGACTCTCTGATTGCCATCTGTCAGCACCAGCTCTTTGTAGACGGTGTTTGAATCAAAGGACAGTCTGACCGCATCTGAGAAGAAAAAAAAAAGCATTCATAGTGCACATTTCTTACTATTCGCCTGCAACCACTATGTGCTTTGCTTTGAAGTACTATTTTCATGTTCAAGTCAATTCTGATGTCTTTCATCCTGAGTCTAAGTCTTTAATGTGAAGTTACATAATGAACATTACTTTTTCTTTATTCAACTTCATCTTTAACCGTGCCATAACACTTAATTTAACAAAATTAAGTTATTATTTGCCTTAAATTCTTTAAATAAAAACAATTTACAAAAGGTATAATTTTTTAACCCGACGAGCAACATAAGTTTGCATTAATGTTTAAAGAAATTGTAGAAATAGCTTCGCACTGTCAAATAAATGAATGAATCAAACAGGAAGTGCTGCTATTTTTAAGAACCTAGTTTATGAAATGTCTGTAGTTTAACAGAGAGAAAATATGAGACTAGTCAAAAGTTATTTGTTCTAAAGCGACACAAAGTAATTTAATTGGTAGGCTGTTATGAGCCATTAATTGACGTACGCGGGCCCCATATGTACTATCACTTGAATTCACCATAACAACCAGTCATTTGTAAACACTACAGTGACTTAAACATTCAAGATGAATCACACTTACATCTCAAGAAGTCTGTTCTGGATTTTGGCTCCTGAAAATCAACCCTGGAGGGAACTATGTGAATGACAATAAAGAAATGTTTGTTCAATAAAAAGGCCCACCATTTTAATTGCCAAATGTCATTGAGTTTACTAATCCTTACCTTTCAGGTGTTTGTCCCTATTTCTTGGCAGAAGTATATACACAGGAGTTTCACTGACTGTAAGGAATATCTACGTTAGTTTGTCACATGATTTAACTTCAGTTCTGGGAACGTACAAGTATTTTCTACATGAGCTTACCCGTCTTGGAGATCTTGCTCAGTTCCTTTTTACAGATGTCATCCAGGCTCTCTTTCATCTCTATGGCTGTTTTGCTTATTTCTCCAAAGGAGAATTGAGGATTGATGAGAACTTTAGGAACCATGGCCTCTGGAGGAACACACAGGGTGGGGAAGTTCTGTGTGACAAGGAAGAGAAAGGAAAGAGTTTCGTCAAGAACTCTGAAATAAAGCTGAGGTGCAGCTTAGTCTTAACCTGATTCTTCAAGACCTGGTTTCCACCCTGTACACTTGAAATGTATTACAGAAACTGCAATACAATTTTGGGATGCTGAGAATCCCTCTATCAAAAGCCAACAGATTGAATCCAGTATTTTGAATGAATGCTTTATGTCATTATTTTCTATTAGAAATACTTGAGTGTTAGAAATGTATCAGCAAACAGATTTGTCTGATCCTTGGGCACCTGCAGAAAGTGAATGTTGTCTTCTGTTTCCAGGATCTGTCGCAGCTCAGCGTCTCGCCGCTGCAGCTCCGCTATCTCCTGCTCAAGGCGCTCAACGTAACCATCAGCCTGCGTCATGGCCGCCTGCATGTTGGCCATTATCATCTGGTTGATTTCAGACTTCCAGCGCTCGACTGCCTGCAACATCTCATGGAAGGTCTTATCGCTTTCAGTCTGCGCACGATGGGCAGCATTCTGAAGAAATAAAATAAAATTTGATATCATACAGGGTAAAAATATTCTGAGATCTGGCGTACGGCGGTGAAAGATAAATATTATGCTTGTTTCTATAATGTCTGACTTACTTTTAGAACATCAACATTGTGCTTGAGCTCCTGCAGCTCTTTCATCCTCTCTGAAGTGATGTGCTGCACTTCGGAATGGGTCACCACCAGAACTTTCTGAAGGAAAAAATACACACCGACATCACTTTCACATCACTTTAAGGACAAGAAACTTTTAGCCTTAATCGCAGTTTTTCTCTTTAGACTCTACAAAAGTATGATTTGGTTTTACATTTGAAGAAGGGTAAAAGTCAAAAAATTCTCTGATTTAGATTTCAATAGCGTCTACCACTTGGTACCTAAATGCTTAGCTTTTTCTTAGTCCTTGCCTTCGAAAGAAAAATCCTATTTTTGTGAGCCAGCAAATGATTGACAAAGACCCACACATTTCTCTTCTGATCCAGAACGGATTTTGAACCAACTTTCTCCATGAATTTTGAAATTTCCTACCAACTTTATGTAAGCACACCACATTCCCTTTTGTATCACTTTGCAGGCCCATGAATTCACAGCCTAATCTGGGAACAATCTAACCCATGTAAAAGCTAGATTTTCCTCATTTGTAATCTCAAGGTTAACAGTGTAAGACTCTTGTTTTGAAATAAGACACAAAAGGTTTCTGCACTATATGTAATGTACAGGGGTGCTGGGCTAGAGGGGCGCCAAAACGATGGCAGAAATAATATTTCTAGTTGGTGTGTGATATGTTTTTTCATTTGAATCTCGTTGTTGTTTGATTACTTGGAGCTAAAAATAGAGAGGCAGAAAAGAAAGGGGTCAGAAAACAAAAAAATGAACTTTTCAAACTTTTCAAACTTACTGTAGGTCATGGTGCATGACCGACAGTAGGTGACTTTTGTCAGTCTATCAAAAAGAAGCTTGTCAATATTCAGGTTAAGTTACTAGTTGCCTTGCAACTTTGTGCTGTAGCTGCAGATGTCTAGGGATGCTTTATTGTGTTGGCATATAACTCAGAAAGCACATAGCTGCGCCCCTGAATGTAGGCCATACAACCTACAAGCCAAAGCTGTTAGAACTCACTTGTTTCTCAATGCGCTCGTCTTCCGCTGAGGCAATGTTGTGGCTGCGGTGCTCTCTGACAGTACACAGCACGCAGATGCACATCTGGTCAGAGCGACAGAACAGCTCCAGGCCCTTCTCGTGCTGGGGGCAGATCTTCCTGTCCAGGTGGCCCGTCTCGTCCACAAGCTTGTGCCTCTTGAACGTGGACGACTCGTAATGAGGCTTGACGTGAGTCTCGCAGTAGTAAGCCAGACACATGAGGCACGACTTGACGGCCCTGTTGCGGCGGCCGACACAGAAGTCGCAGTAGGACTCGCGGTGCATGTACGGGAAGGGGGTGAGCTCCGGAAGCTGCTGGCGGGGCTGTTGCTGGTGCTGAACATCTGGCACGTTACGTCTCAAGACGGGCCGTGGCGTGAAAGACGCGCGGCACTGAGGGCAGCTGTACACGCCCATGTGGTCGAACTGGTCCCAGTAGATCTTAATACACTCCAGGCAGTAAGTGTCCCCACAGGGAATGGTGACCGGGTCCCTTAGTCCATCAGCACACAGGGGACAGAAAGAGTCTGGTGGGAATGGGAAATCTGATTCAGCCATGTTTACTAACAAAGGTGTCCTGGGCAGTAATTTGTTTTTATTCCAATGAAGTTCTTATGTGAAATAGCACTTAGTATATGTTCCCAGAGAAAGGTCCACAAAGAGTTACTCCACCGGTCCTTCTGTGGGAACGCTGCGCTCTTTTCTGCTGACATTTAAAGGAGAGGCTTTGTTTCTACCACAAACAGTAAACTGATCTCTTCCCACACAACTTGTTTTCATTTTCTGATCAAAAGTCCTGACGTCTGCACCCGTGGTGAAATTTGCTTTTCAACTTGAATATTATCTTTGCTCTTAAAGTAAGGTCAAGAAACCAGCAGACTAAAAGAATCTTTTGCCACCTAAAATGTAAGTGGGTGAATTGTGAAGAGTGTGTTTTGTGTTCTTCATGTAGAGCTTGTGAATGATTGCAGGCAAGAGTGGTGAATATATTACAGTTTTAAATTAAATATAAAAAGGGCTACATGATACTTATTTTCTTCGTTAATCTTCAAGTGGTAAATGGACTGGATTTAAATATAGTAAAAAAATCTGAAAGTTCAATTGGAATTAAGGATTTTTTGGGTGCAGGGCAGCCAATGTGTGAGGTTTCCATTATCATAAAATTAATATTATTCATGAAGAAAATACAGTTTGCTCTATGTGAGCTGTGGACGTTTGAACCAAAAGTCCTTCACAACCTTGAGCTTTTCATGTGACTGAGCGGTGAGTTTCATGGCGGTACCCGATTCCAAAACAACAGACTTTGTTTGTCATGTGAACAAGGGCCATGACATGTGGGCTCTCTCAGGAACCAGTCTGGATCTTTACCACAAGGTGACAAGAACCCCGATTACATAACGGACAATACATAAACAAAAAGGACAACTCCTAACCTCTCAGCTTATGTCTCAATAAATACATAAATATATATATAAATTCATGTATATATTTATAAATATATATGTATTTATACAACGTGTCCAGTGCGACAGTGTGGCTCTTAGTTGATGTCTGAGTCCAAGCATGAAGCCCACTTGATTTACTTTCACAGGTGCAGCATTACAGCTTTCACTATAATGCTTCACCTATTTTGTACAAAATAACTTATTATTATTAATTTTTATTTTTAATTTGTCATTATAAATCATGTTACGGTGGCCCTGAGGTGAAAACCACAAATTGAACATTGTCTTGTGCTTCGTTTATGTTGTGTTGCTCAATTTGTTGAAGTGGCTTGCACCACAGGGCCACCGTAGTTTGTCTTTAAAGAATTCACAAAATATGTATTATTACAATGCTTTGTGAGATAAATCAAGGTTTAATGTATCAATGTAAATATATCCTTATTTATATGGTGAACTGATATTTCATACACTCTGAACCTTTTCTTTATGAGCCCAAATATGTAATTTATGACAGCATTACCTCAGGAGAAAGGCTTGCTGCTGTTAGAAGAATTAGCATTAAACATTTGTGTTCTTTTTTTACAGTATCGTCTGGAAGCAATTTGTTTAAGATCACAGTAGAGCAGCAAAATGACTTCAAGGTTTGCACGTTAAATTTTTGACAACATAAAGCTCCGAGGTTGATTTGAATTTCCCGTTAAGGACCAGTTTTCTGTTGTCTATTCTCTTTGTTCCATGAAGGGCCCGCTCTCATCTTTTCCCAAACAAGGCAGTTCTTGTTCAAACAATGGCTGGAGAGAAAATGAGCGAAAGCAAGAGAGTTGTAGGGGGATGGATGAGGGCAGCTGTCAGCTGGGTTGTGAATGTACTGGTGAAGAGGAGGAAACTTATATCTGCATGGGAAAAAAAAAAAAAAGTATTTCTGTATGTGTTGAATTCCAAAGCTGAAAAAACATCTAATAAACAATTAGATGGAAAAAAGGAACAAAAATAGAAATTGTTGTGAAATAGGTCCACATAGATGTACAGTATTATTGTCATGGCAACTCGAGGGCTGCGTGTAGCGTTGAGATCTGGGATGCTTTCAATGCCTCTGACAAAGTCAGTCTTTTCAATGAAGCAGGAAACTGGTGAGGCTGAACAGACACCAGGAGGGGGGATGTGGGCGAGTGAGCACCAATGACGTCATTGACTGTGCTGGTCGGTACTTTCTCCCCTCTAAGCCTCTTTCTCTGTGCCTCATCCCTCCGGGGAAACAAAAATCTGGGAGTGGCAGGAAGGAGGAGAGCCAGAGGACGAAGAGGAAAGCAGAGGTGAAGCAGCTAAATATTGACGTCGCATCACTGCGTTTACGACAGCAGGTACGTTTTATGTGCCGCGTTTCAGGCATCACCGCTGTGGCAAAGGTCCTTGTAGGATTACAGTGAAAGGCGATGGAAGTGATATTTTTAAGCGCTGTGACGCTCGCTGTTGCAGGTCTTGTAACTGTCGATATAGAGCAGCACTGGGAAATAGTGACTGTTTATTTTCAGTCACTTGTTTCTAGTTTAAAGAAGAATCAAAAATGTCACATTTCTAAGCAATGTTTTTCATGATGTGGGTATTTTTTGTTCACCTGCAAACCAATGGACAGTTTTGAGGCGAGAGATGAAATATCACTTCATATTGGTCCTGCAGAGCTGAAAATATCTTTCACTGTTGATTCACATTGATCAGTTTATATTTAGTTGAACAATCCGCTTCATAGTTCACTTTAGGATCATGGTTTTTATTTCATACCAACAGTGCTGTAGCACTGTTTTATTGTACAGGCAGACTGAGCTGTAACATAGAAGAATTGAAGCTCTAAACAGTTTGGTTCAATCACTGCAGATTGAGGAGCAGAGAAGCCATTTGGAAACTGACTTGATTGAATTAAATTGGCTTGAGCGCAGCTGCAGTAACACTTACATAATGATGGATGATGGCACTGTGTATTAATGTGTGCGCGTATGTATGCATGTGTGTGTGTATACTGTATATATATAAATGGGAAAGGAAGAAGAAGGCATTCATTATGGTCGTCATTTTTCTGGCAAGCAAGAAGACAATTAACTAATGGACCCCTTATAACTTTAATTATGATATGAAATTTTTGCATTTGTCTTTAGATGTTTTAAAGCAGCTCCCTTCTGGATTTTTGTGTTACATTTAATGCTAAAATTATGTAAAACATATGTAAGACACATGTCTTGCACATGAAAAACGTGATTTTTGAACATTTTGTCCAGTAGAACCTTTTGGGCAGATTTTTTTTTGTCATTGTAATCATTTCATGAAGATTTGAGTATTAGATTCTGATTATTGTACAATACACAGCTTTCAATATTTGATCTATGTACTTGGTAATTTAGTACAAAAACACGTTTTTAAACAGTAACCACTTTGTTAAATCATCAGTAGTCATCCAGCTGAACACGTGGTAATTATCAGCACCACTTCATATGTAAAAAAAAGTAAAGCTGATACTTAGAGATCTAATGCATTTTCGTTATTAAAGTGTTTTTATGTTGCAATTTGTAGCTACATGAGGGAAGAAGTTTCACATGTGGAAAGTGCAAAATGTATAGCACAGAAAATAATCCAATGTGAAAAATGTTCAGGTGTGAAACATGTGGGAAACTCTTTCACATGTGGAATTGACTTTGTACGGGGTGACATGCGAGACATTTTACCTTCGACAGCCAAAAAGCACAGTTGACAAACATAGCAAAAATATTTCAGAGATAATACATTTCACATCTGGAACTTATATTGTGCATTAACATGAAGTACTCAGGAAATGTGGCATAAATAAGCATTGAATACAATCACAGCGAAATGGGTAAGAGGTGAAAAACATGTCATGTACATGTGAAACAGGAGGGAAAACTTCTCACACATCTTAGACATTTTTCTATAACTCTATCCAACTGTTTTTTGTTGTTTCACATGTGATTTCATTTAAAAAAAATAATTTGAACTTTTTGTTATTCTTGTCAAAGTGTTCAGAGAATGTGATCACCATATTGCTGTCATTATTTAAAGCTATTATTTTCCAGTAATAAACACCTGTACGTCTGTCTCAGCATGGCCGAGGGCACAGTGTCGATGGCAGAAGTGGAGACGTCCTTCCAGAAGTTTGCAGTCCATGGAGACACCAAAGCAACTGGGAAGGAGATGAATGGAAAGAACTTTGCCAAGATGTGCAAAGACTGTCACATTATAGACGGCAAGAACGTCACCACTACGGATGTCGATATAGTTTTCAGCAAAGTCAAGTAAGACCGAAGCGAGGATTAAATTGAAATATATATATATATGTATTTATAAGTGAGCAAAATGTTTCAACAGTAAAGAACAGGAGTTTCTGTTTCATATGTGGTGAATATTCATATCTGTTTTTCTTTTTCAGAATATTGGAATAACTATTTCGCATAGTCACGTGAAAATGTACAGCGCCCCATTTGGTTTTACTTTGTTAAAAGATGTCTTTGAAGCATAATTTATTTAATTGCTACCATTTTTATATACCAAAAATATATCTCCCTATAAATTATCTTCATTTTCACACAGAACCACGATGTGGCATCTAATTTTTTACCTTAAAAAAAAAACCAAAAAACAGCTGGCAACACTGTGTGTTTTCGTAGGGCAAAGTCGGCTCGGGTCATCACGTTTGAGCAGTTCAACCAGGCCCTGACAGAGCTGGCTCCAAAGCGATTCAAAGGCAAAGGCAAAGAGGAGGCTGTTCAGCAGGTCTATGGTCTCATTGCTGGGAAGGATCCTGCCAACGCCGGAGTCACTGTAAGTAGTTTGGACCCGAGTGAATTTGGTGCCCCCTCCTTAATAAAAACTAACAGAACTGGTGTCAAGCCAGTTCTGTTAGCGAACGTAGCACAAATGTTCGACACTAATGTTGCTAGATTTGGGTAACGTAGGGGGGCTGGTGACCTTTTGACCTTTAAACTTTTATTAACATCTTCACAACAAAAGCTGCACAAATATAATGTTTTGCTGCACAAACCAGCACAAACGAAGTCCAGTTGATTGACACCAATTTTGTCTGATTTGAAGAAGGTGTGGGGGGTCTGGTTGACCTTTCATGACCCCTGGAAACATTTAATATTTAAAACGATACCAGCACTAGCAAAATTTTGCTGTACAAACCAGCGAAAACATTTGACACTCATTTTGTTTTGGTTGGGAAGTCAGATTTTTCCATTTGTGGAACTGAGTTCCTGGCAGAAAAATGGCTTTTTTTTCCTTCTTTTTCTTCTGTTCCTTCTGGGTTTTGGATGCTGCAGCTGGATTGATTTTTACTAATGATTTTTACACTTTGCATTGTTACGAGGCATAACCTTAGCCACAAGGTTATTTACAACAAGAAATAGTGGTCAACGTGAGATCATCAGCTCATAAAAGTTGGTTCACCTTCAAGCCTTGACACTCATATTTATACCAGCAGAGGGCACTAGTGCATAACATATTCCTTTAACAATACAGTGAACTCTAGGCTGACTATTTTCTGTTTTTGTTTTTTTGTGCGTTTAGAAAGTTGCAAAAGCTTCAGCAGTGGACAGACTGACTGACTCGTCCAAGTACACCGGCTCACACAAGGAGCGCTTTGACGACTCGGGCAAAGGGAAAGGAAAGGCCGGGCGAGAGGACCTTCCAGACACCAGTGGATATGTGGCCGCCTACAAGGGTAGTGGCACTTATGATGAAAAAGTTAAAAATCCATGATCAAATAAAACAAACAAAAAAATTACATAACCAATGCACTGGGAAGTTTTGAGAACAATAAAAATGAGCTAAAACAGCAATTTCATGGTGCATGACATCTAAAGATATCATACGTATAATGTATATTGCTGACTGTTATTTAGCAGGAACCAAAGAAAGAATGCTTGCTTTCTAGAGCAGTTCTGCTTTACTTTAATTGTGCCTTACTATAGTTGCAGTCTCCGCTGTAAAGGCTTTGAGACATTGTGCTGTTTTACTTAAGCTGTGTTGACTGAATGTTAATGAATTGATAGTTTTGAGAAGCTATACTACTGAGAGCCACTTTTTATTTGCTACAGTTTATATTCTCATTATGACAATAGCAAAATAATAAATGACATTCTCTTTTACGTTGCACTGACACGAAAACAAAAAAAAAACTGCATTAAACTTTACAGATGAAGTCGTGGCAATACACAGAGTCTTGATGTGTTTTATTCCTTTAAAATTGATGTCGTTGCTGTATTCTTAATCATTTGAAGCTTTTTTTATTTTTTAACTTCTTTAGTAAAATGAACAGATGAAGTGAATTTTCCTAATCTGGATAATGAAACATTAAAGTCCCTTTTTCAGTCTGTTGAATTCCTTGGTGACGATCTCCAAATAACTTATAATGAATGAATCTTTTATTGCAGTGATATATCAAATTCAAAAACGTAGAAAAATGCAACCTTACTTTCAGTACAAACTGATGGATGTTTTGAAACGTTTACCTCCAAAGGAGAAATGGAGAAGTTTGTGATAGTGAAAACAGGTTTTTAAAGCACAATGGAGTTTTAGAGTTAGGCTAAGATTAAAACAAAGTCGTATTACAAGAAGAAATTAATATTACAAGAATACCTATACTTTTGGCAGAACAGAGATACAATATTACCAGAAGAAAGTCTTAAAATTATGAAAAAAAAAGTTGTTTTAATGAGAGAAAAAAAAAAGAAAAGCTTTGTCAGAGATAAGATCTGACATGATCAGACCAGGAAGTCCGTGGTTCTTCTTTTTGAAACGGACAGTCATTTAAATAATTGCTGCGTCTCATAATCTGATGCACTGAAAGATTATTTCCTTATTCTTTAAACAGATGTCAACTACAAATTCAAAAGATATTCTGTATTCTTCATTTGAATGCAGTTTGGTGTAAAGTCCTCATAAAAAACAACTTAATTCTCATATTTAAAAAAAAAAATCTATTTTGGCCCTACACTGGAAACAGGCCAGGAAGTAGACAGGGCCTATAGACCAGTGGTTCCCAAAGATTTTCTGGCCCCTCCTATGGATTACAATAAAATCCCCCCCAAAAAAGAAGAGAAAAAATAAACTGGGCACACACATGGTTCAACCATAAACCTATACACATATTTTGTTTTCAAACTCCACTGAAGTGTTCTTGCAACAACACACACTACAAACCATCTTTACAGTGAAACACTTTTGTGTAACTGTTTTTTTTTTATTTTTTCCATTCATCCATACCGCATCCTGCGCCCCACACTTTGGGAACCACTGCTATAAACTGTAAATGCAAAATGTCATGCACTTTCCATCTCTTGACAAGCAGAAATACAAGTAGTATTGTTGCAAATTTTGCACTAAAATGTTAAAAGTTAAATACCTTTTTGAAAAAGATTAAGCTGACAAGTAACCAATGTTTATAGTTGTGAAGGTTTTACTGTGTTAGGTCTAAAAATGCACATCCTGGTGCAACTTTTCTCTTTTCAGAATCACACAGACTCAGTAGTTTTGATTAAATGTTACTTATTGAGTTAATAAATTGAATCTGGAAATAGTTTTGAGACTTAAAAAAAACAAACCTTAATTGATAGAAAGCTGATTCCAGTGATTTGTACAGGTAAATTGATAAATATCAGTTTGTCAATAGGATTTCAATTTGGAGGTCATGTTAAAAACAAACAAATATGACCCCTATACTTGAGAAATACTCACTTGGACCCAGAACACATTAAAGTTATTAATTTTTATTGGGTGCAGAGTGGAGTTTGACTGTTTCCCAAAAGGGGAAAAAAAGCCTTCGAAAGCAGGTTGACATTGAATTGTGAAAATTTATTCCAACAGTTTACTTCCCAAACTTTCTAAAAAAAAAATACATTTACACCCGTTTTTGAAACACAACATGGCTCCAGTCAAAGAGCAGCACAGTTTAGGTTGGACAAAGCTTTCTGCGTGCTCTTAAGTGTAAACACCACGTCGCATGGAAGGCTCTTCTGCTCAGATCTCCTCTTAATCTGCGTCACTTTAAATACCTCATACGGTGGGATCAAAACTTCTGCTTCCGACTCTCCAAACTTGGAGTACAACGAGACGTCTGCTCCCAAAAAGGTGGAAATCTCAAAGCACGTTTTGTCACCGAACCTGTACGGACGCTGATAGCCGAGCAGCGAGCTGGATGTAAAAGAGCCAAAGCGAATCTCCTTGTTGAGGACATCTTGGCTGAAGTAGCCGTCGACCCTTCGGTAGCCAGTCAGGCACCTTTTTAGGGCGCCGAGTCTCTTCAGGGCACTCGTGAGGAAGAAGTGCAGAGTGTGGTATCTGAATGCGGTTTTGTACGTCATCTTCTGAGTTCTAACCGCGTCGTTGAACTCCGGGTAGACTTCGGGTTTGTCCGTCGTGTAAACGTAAACGGCCATGATCTCCTCTTTCGACAGGGTCCTGGAGGGGGGCTTCCCGCGTTTGGGTCTCCATTTCTTGTTGTAGTGTTTCTCTGCTTCGTTCCAGGCCAAGGAGAAATTAGTGTTTTGGTTTTTCTCACTCGGGAGGAAGTCAGTCCTCACTTTACGCTCCATGTCGTCTTCGCAGCCAGCGTACGCGTCGTCCACGGAGTCCAGAGCCATGTCCAGGTAAAACAAGCTCTGCCAGTAGTGACAAATGTTCATGAAGAGGTTTTTCTTCAAAATCTGATAACCCATTTGATGTATGTTTTGACAACGTTAACCAAGAGGACATTTTTGATTACCTTTGCCGTTTCAGTCAAGGCTCCCAACGTTAGCAGCACTGCTAGCCAAACCGCCATCTTTGCTGTATAAAAGGAGTCGTTACTGTCTGGAAGACAGTTTTCACTTCAAGGCTCTCAAAATGGTTAAACTACATAAACTTTGACTAATTTGTAAACAAATGTCTCATTTTTTACACATTTGTTTTAAAGTGCTTAAACAGCTACCACCTCACTTAACAGCATCAGTTCCAGTGGTTATATTGTACATAAAAAAAAAGAACTTTTTCAGACTTTTCTTTGCTAAGTTACACATCTAGACTCCCCTTTAGTGAAGGCAGCACTTCTGCATGTTTGGTACCAGCTGCAAATCATCTCTTCTTCTTCTTCTTCTTCTTTTTTTTTAATGGCGGTTGGCAAACAACTTTTAGGTGCATTACCGCCACCTTCTGGACTGGAGTATGGACTAAATGTCTTGCCTCTGTAATCTCCCCATTAAACCTGTGCTTCTAAGAAATCTAAACACGTAACTAAAAACCACATCCCCAGATGATTTTTGTAGTAGGTCTCTAATATTTCATTTAACTTTATTTCTACACAAATCATCTCAATCAGGTTAGAGCTCCTTTAAAGACTCTGGTCCGTGACTGCAGTGAATAGGAAATAGCTGAGATTATTAGAAAGATGATGTATCTGATGCATAGTTAGATTGTGTAAATTACGTTTTTGACTATGTGTAAATTAATAATGTTTTAACAAGCTTAGTTAAATCACTTTCAGTACAAAGTATCAAATATATTCTTAATCTTTGAATTCATACTTAACTCATTCCATTTTTTAAAAATTATTTTTTACGTAATATCAGTGCAGTAATGTTGGCTGGATTTTACCTTTGTGTGTCTGTTACTGATGTTTGTCCAGCGATTTCACTTACAAAAGTTTAAAAATATCAGCTGTTCTTATGCAAGGCAATGTATTTTGCTGATAGGAGGATAAATATCAGTTTCTGTCTGAAACTGATACTTTCTCAATATCAGTTTCTCAATATCACTACATTATGAAACAATGTTTCATAACATTATGAAACATTGTTTCATAATGTAGTGAAATTAGTGATCCATTTCTAAAAAGTTAGCTAACTTTGACGAGGTTTGTTTGCTTTAAGCCCATGTATTTCTGACTGATATAAAGTTTTAATGCAACCTGGCCTTCTCTTGCTTGGTATTTCACATTATAAATGTTCAGTTATTCACTGTTTGATGCAATTCAATAAGTTTATTCCAACTAATTTAACATCTTTCTAGCATTTTAGACAACACTTAAGTTAATGACAAGTTAATGACATCATAGTATGATCTCAAACAAGACACTTGAAATAAGTTTGTATTTAGCATACAGAAATAACCAGAAGTGATTACATATTCAAAACCAGAACATGATTAAGTTATAATAAAAAAAACACATATCCAGCAAAGCGCATGCATTTTTGTGAGATTTATTAAGACAGAATAGTCAAACAGGAAATATAACGGAAGTACAGAAAAATTAATTTACAGCTATGAAACAATTTTTTTTTTGTCTTAAGATTTTTGGTTCAGTTCAGTAAACGTATATAGAACCATTTCACAACAAACATCTAATATAAAACAGTTAAAATGTATTCATTATCACATCCTACTTGTACAATACAATTCAGTCAGATTCAGACTCAGTTACACATTCAGTCCAGTTCAAATGAAATTGCAGTTTAAAATATTCAAATACAGATTATTATTTTATGGCAGTTGTTAATATTTTTTCTGTCAAACAGGAACAACTATTTGCTTGGAGCAGTCAGGTTAGTATCTTGAGCAAGCATTAAGTGACAGTAGGAAGGAATGATCTGCTTTCAGCAATATATTGAGTTTCTAAGTGCCAAAACATAATAAATACATAAATCATTAAAAAGATTATGTATGTTATAGATAACATAGAAGCAGAATTATATAAATTAATGTATCAACAATTAATTAAATATCAGGAATTTAATCAATACATGATTTTTTTATAATTAATTATGAAATTGTTCAGTCAAAGTTAGCAATTAATATATGTTGCAAACAATTTAAGTAATTTCCATAAAAAAGTAAATCTCAGTCTGCCATTATGGGTTGTGACAAAGAAAAGCACAGCAGCATGGTTTTAGGATTAATTTGATAGTAGAAAAGGAAAGTGAACACAAAATTAATAATTGTAAGACAAACTAACAAATATTTGATGTCCCTTTTATAAAATTAGTTTTACTCTTGAAACTGTTTCCTAATGTAAAGTTTTACATATTAGAGACTGAAAATGTTAATTATTCACTCTTGTATGCATCTTATGATTATATTTAATTACTTATAAAAACTAAAATTGGGCAGACTATACCTCAACTTATGTCTAACTTTGCACAATGCTGCTTTTTTTGGGATATTTCATCACAAATCTGACTCTTCAGTGAGAGCACAGTTTAAATTCAAAAGTATTTTATTCGTGCTATTTAGTTTGTAGACAACCTCGCATGGAAGGGAATTCTTCTCTGATATTTTCTGTATATCTGTTACATTAAAAACCTCATATGGAGGGATCAGAACCTCTTTTTCTGATTTAAACCTAGAGAACTCTGAGATGTCCGCTCCAAAGCAGGTGGTAATCTCAAAGCATGATTTGTTACCGAATATCCAGGAAGCATAAGAACCCACTGAGCTGGAGGAAAAGCTACTGAAGCGAATCTCTCTGTTGATATCCGTTTCAAATTTGCAGTTGGTTCTTCGGTAGGTGGTGACACACCCTGCTGTCTTGCGCTTAAGGGAGCGTAGGGCCATGGTGAGGTAGAAGTGTAGTGCGTGGTATTGAAATTTGGTCTTGTACTCAGATTTTTGTGTTCGGACCGCCTTATTGAACTCGGCGTATATTGGCGGCATTCCCAAGGTGTAAGCATGAATAGCCATAATTTGTTCTTTCTTCAGCGTTGAGGTGGTGGTTGCCCATGTGTTATTGTAGTACTGCTCTGATTTAGTCCAAGCCTCTCCAAAATGTCCTTTTTTCTCCTTATGTAACCACTTCACTATTTCTTTTTCCATCTCATCTTCACAGCCAATGTACATGTCGTCAACAGAGTTCAGCGCTAAATCCAGTGGAAATGAGCCTCTCTAAATAGAAAACAAAGGAAACATGTTACTGATTATTAATATTTATTATGACCATATGTGCATGTGTACTTATTAAAACATTCCCAAAATAATGAACCCCTTACCTTCTGCTGTGGTGCCAGAGCCTCGATGCACCATCCGAATGATGGCAGCACCACTGTCCAAATTATTATTGCCATCAGGACAGAAAGAAAGTTTTTGTTTAACAGCATGTTAAAGATTTCTCAATGTCATTTGAGAAATCTCAGTCACTCCATAAAAAACAAAATCCTTTGATTTTCCTGTTTCAATTCCCAATCGAGCAGAAATGGCTGGAGCCTGGGACTTTGGTTTGTGACCTGAAACTGTTTTCAAGCTCCTCCAAAACTCTGATGTTGTTCTACTGTAGTTAATCCTCCATCTTCTTTCTGTAGATGATCTTCCCATATCTGAACTATGATTCTGTTAAAATCAGCATATATAGAGTTATAATAATCCAAGCAAAAGATATGACTTACTTTCAAAAAGTCCTTTGTTTGAATGTAGCACCTCAGTTTACTAACACTTCTTAGCTGGAAAAAGCTCTTCACGTTTTTTTTTATTGGTTTGTCAAGAAAGAGGAACTGTCTCTGACAGTTTCTCTTTCATTTTCAGTAAATTAAATATGAATTTTAAAATCTACAATTCTATTTACTTATTTTCAAACAGTGGCTCAGGGTTGTACTTTTTGTTTAAAATGTTGAGAAGCTGACGGTGCCTGGCTGTAGATGATAGCTAAGGGATCTGAAGATAATGTACCCATAGCTTAAACAACATTATCAAGAATTATATTATGTGTAATTAGTGTTAAAATTTCTCCTCTACTTTGAATTTGGTAATCTTAGTGTCAAGACTTTTCTATTGGGTTACAATTTCTTGTCATATTGTTGATCCATCAGTTTTAACACCATATTTTCTAATATCCCTCCTTAAAAAAAAAGCACTTTTCATTATTCTTGTATTTAATGCAACAAATTTGAAAAAACAACCAAAGAAATAGCCGTACCTGAGATGTATAAAATCCATCTGTATGGATGAAAGCTGACACGGAAATTCTTTAATGAAAGCTTAGAGAAAACTGCTAAGAAATGATAAAATCTTTGTCTTTAAATGTTTTATTTAAAGCTTCTGACTCTGGGAGTCAGAGAAGTAGAGCCCCAAAATGAAGTTGTACATAAACCGTTATACACTTCACAGTTAGTCACATCCTGTCTTTACACACGCACGTATAGGAAAGAACATAACAAAGGGGAAATACTTAGCCCCTTTTAGAAACAGAAAATAAAACTCGATGCACAGAAATACACGTAAGCGGAAACCTGCCTGCTCTGTGGTTTTCACCCATGTTATCTGATCTATCAAATCCTCCTGCTTAATGCGTGGTGTTAAAACACTGTTTGCATGCATAAACCTGCAAAGGAAATTAAACAGATACATCTATAAAAATAAGAATGCAGACATATGTATCTGCATTCTCTCTGCCAGGCTGGTAAATCATTTTCATTGACCTTAAAATATATATATATTTTTTTAATTTTTTATTATTCATTACTAATGTTTATACCAGCAGGTGGTGCTAGTGCATAACATGTTCCTCTGAAAATGCAGTAAAATCTAGACTGACTGTATTTTGTGTATTCCTTTTCCTATCTAAACTGAATGAAGTGTGAAGTTTGTGCCCTGTTTACAACTGGTGAAATGGAAAAGGAAAGTGTACCCAAAGTTTATGATTGTAACACAAATGAATGTGCTCTTCCAATATTTTATGTCCCTTTTATAAAATTAGTTTTACACTGAAAACTGTTTCCTAATTTAAAGTTTTACATAAAAGGGCCTGTAAATGTGAATATTTACTTTTATGTTTGAAACAAAAGTCCTTTATCATCATATCAAACTTATTATGTTTGGAAAAACTAAAATTGGGCACAGTGCTGCTTGTATTTATGGGACTTTTCACCACTAATGTGGCAGACAATCATTAGCGAGAGCGCAGTTCAAAGTGGAACGTGGTTTTTTTGTGCTCTTCAGTTTGTAGACAACCTCGCATGGAAGGGAATTCTTCCCGGATCTTTTCTGAATGTCTGTTACCTTAAAAACCTCATACGGAGGGATCAGGACCTCGTTTTCCGATTCAAACATAGAGAACTTTGAGATGCCTGCTCCAAAGCAGGTGGTAATCTCAAAACATGATTTGACGCCAAAATGAGGAGAAGCATAAGAACCCACTGAGCTGGAGGTAAAGCCACCGAAGCGAATCTCTCTGTTGATATCTGTTTCAAATTTGCAGTTGGTTCTTCGGTAGGTGGTGACACACCCTGCTGTCTTGCGCTGAAGGGAGTGTAGGGCCATGGTGAGGTAGAAGTGTAGTGCGTGGTATTGAAATTTGGTCGTGTACTCTGAGTTTTGTGTTCGGACCGCCTTATTGAACTCAGCATATAATGGTGGTTTTTCCAGGGTGTAAGCATGAATAGCCATAATTTGTTCTTTCTTCAGCGTTGAGGTGGTGGTTGCCCATTTATTGTTGTAGTATTTTTGTGCTGCACGCCAAGCCTGTCTAAATTCTCCCTTTTTCTCCTTATTTAGCAGACTGGCCACTTTTTTTCCCATCTCATCTTCACAGCCGTCATACATGTCATCAACAGAGTTCAGAGCTAAATCCAGTGGAAATGAGCAACTCTAAACAGAAAACAAAGGAAACATGTTACTCATGATTAATATTTATTATGACCATATGTGCATTTGCACTTGTTAAAACATTCCCCAAAATAATGCACCCCTTACCTTCTGCTGTGGTGCTGGAGCCCCAATGCAGCATCCGAATGATATCAGGACCACTGTCCAAACTGCTAGCATTGCCATCTTGTGTCAGCAGAGACTAGAAAACATAGAAAAGGAGCTTGTTGTTTAACACCATCAGTCTTTGTAAAAAAAATAAATTAAAAAACAGAGCAGAAATGGCTGGAGCCTGGGACTTTGGTTTGTGAACTGAAACTGTTTTCAAGCTCATCCGAAACTCTGTGATGTTGTTCTACTGTAGCTAATCTTCCATCTTCTTTCTGTAGATGATCTCCCCATACCTGAACTATGATTCTGTTAAAACCAGCATATATATACTTATAATAATCCAAGCAAAAGATGACTTACTTTCAAAAAGTCCTTTGTTTGAATCTAGGTCCTCAGTTAACTGATGCTCCTTGGCTGGAAAAACCTCTTCATTTAGTTTTTAATCCGTTCCTCATAGTAAGACGAACTGTCAAAAACCATGCCACGTTTTTTGTTTGTGGGTAGAGTATGAATTTTAAAATCTACAGTTCACTTTACTTATTTTTGAACAGTGGGTCAGGGTTGCACTTTGTTTAAAATTTTCAAAAGTTGATGGTGTAGCTGATAGCTAAGGGGTCAGAGGATGATGTACCCACAGATTCATAGTACCATAAAGATTTGCATTAGGAAATCTTAGTAGGTTTATAAGTAAACAAAACAAAAAAATAGCAGGTATGACCAGAGACAAACATCTTAAACAATATTTTTAAGAATTATGCTATGTGTAATTATGTTAAAATTTCTCCTCTACTTTGAATTGACCAAACTGGTACATTGGTAAACTTAGTATCAAGACTTTTCTATTGGGTTACAACTTTTTTATCATATTCTTGATCCATCAATTTTAACACCATATTTTCTAATATCCTTCCTTAAAAAACATTTCATTATTCTGGTATTTAATGCAACACATTTGAGGAAACAAACAAAAAAATATTTGTACCTGTGTTGTAGAAAATGCTTCTGTATGGATGAAGGTCCCCTGAAAAAAATGTGTTTTTGCCAAAACACAAAGTAAAGCTTAAAAAAGAATGTTAAAAAGTGAACAAAAACAAGAAAATGTGCAAAATTCAAAAGTTTTGAAGGACTAAACTCAAGAAACTCTCTTCTCTCAATATCTTTTGGGGTTTTATACAGAAAAGAGAAGGAGGAGTTCTCAAGCTAACCATCAGCTGATGATTTCCACACAATACCAAACACTGAAGTCTCTTGTCAGTAGAGGAACAATATAACATAATTTTTCCTTTGCAAATTTCAATATCATTGTCCTTAACTGGCAGATGGAATCTTTTGGAGGTTGTAGCTTCTTTCTAGATGCCAATTTTACTTCATTGCTTGGCCTCCTAACTATGTCATTGACTGCAATGTGTAGAACTGATGCACGTTAAAGTCCCCATCTGTCTCTAACTCTAATTCAGAGCTATACCTGCACACTGACCAGAGCCGACATGTTCCAGTGCCACACTCAATGAATGTCACTGCTGCTTTTCAACCATTAGGCCTGAATTGTTACTGTTGGATTTGAACTAGTTACATTCATTGTTGAATTTATTGCACATGTATTACTAGTGATTTACCACTCAGCTCCATGTAAGAGACCAATAATCTGTTAGGAAGCTGGGAGCATGTTAACATGTTCGTGGTACGTTTAGGCTGGTTACTGAACACTTCAATTCCTCTGAAAGCCTCAGCAGATGTCTTCTCAAGAGGTTGAAGGTGCATGAGCGCTAGGAGGACGTTCAAACAGTGTATGCTTGTCAGCCTTAAACACCCGATCAATAGAAAGTGCCACATCATACCTTTATGTTTCTTGTCTTCTCATAAACTTCTGCTTTTCCAAAGAACTGTACGTGTCATGAACAAGGAGTTTGGTTTTGAAA
>CAEFZY010003489.1:0-26433 GCA_903066815.1 Brachyrhaphis roseni
GCCCTGGTATTTCTCTAGTTTCTCATGCTCCTTTTTCCTGATGTTGCAGTCACTTGGTATTGCTACATCCACCACAACAGCTTTCCTCTGTTGTTTATCCACCACGATCACGAGCTGCTTGGCTATAAGAATATATATATATATATATATATATATATATATATACACGCCTCATTCTCACATTTAGTTTACACAGACCTATCACTGGATTTAATTTACTTGTTGCAAAATATTGTTTTTAACAATATTTTGCATTGTTTCAAAATGAGCTTCATGTAGCACTGAGGATTAAATATATTTTCTTAATGTAGTATAGGTAATTATTTTTATCTCTTTCATACTGCTGCTAATTGATATGTATTATTGAATTGGACAGTGCCTATTTGTGATGCATTGTGTCCAGAAACTATTCTTATCCATTGCAGGACGAGCAACTGCCACGTCATGCCACCCCAGTAGATCCGCCCCTGATTATTAGACTTTCTTCTTTGTTGATAAAAAGAAAAATGTCAGATTTTTCTAAACCAAATTTGCTTTTCTCTAGAAAATGATAAAAGCAACATTTTCCCAGACATGACAGTTTCATTTTAACAAGGATTTCATGACAGTATTGTGAGTGGACGTTTCTGGAGTGGGATTTCATTTTTAGTCATTTTGTTTGTTCTCTTTTCTTTAATTTTTTTTTCTTTTAAAATGGATATTTGTTCAACAATAAATTTGATCCATTAATCTAGTAATCATTCTAAATTCATGAATGATTACTAAAGGATTTTAACCAATCTCCTGACTCTTATTTTAATATGTGATAAAAACCTCTCTCCAGAAAATAACAGTGTTGTCCTTTCCACACGACCGTCTAAAGAGTTATGAGTCTGATTGGTTTTTGGACATCACGTCTCTTACTTGGGTCTGATTTGGAGAAGGTGTCCATGTCCAGCAGATTTCTGTGGAGACACAAAGAGAAGGAAAGGGTGAAAAACAAGGTTTGTTTAGGCTGCTGTCATCCAGCTCTGAGCCCAATAACCTTGTGAAAATGTTTTTATTCCTTAATGTTAATATTAAGGAATAACAACAACAACAACAGTTCTGTACAAGAACAAGAAATATATCGTTTTAATACAGTGGATTCATATCTCGTTTCACCTCAGTTGTCCTTGGTTACAGTTACAGAGACGTTTCAGCCATTCTGACAATACATTTGTCTTAAAGCAAAACCAATTTGATTTCTACAACAAAATAAGAACAGCCTTTATGCTACATTTAGAATTACAAGTCTTCTTTGTGACGGTAAAAGTAATGATAAATGTAAAAATATAGCACAAAAAATGTAAAAAAAACACCACTGAAATAATCCACCAGGTTCAATCACAAACATAACCTCATCAAACCCAGACTTAATGTATTCTGCTGAGCTGCATTACCTGCCACAGTTAAACCTCTGCATGTCACAAACATAAACGAGCCGCTAATTTGTGCTGTGTGACCTGTTGCGTTTGTTCCGAGTCATTAACCGTCTCTGTACATCTGTTTAAATCCGTATCCTGCTCTGAGTTGACCACGGCTGGCAGTGGAGATTAGCTTAGCGGGTGAAGTCTATATATGAGGCACAGGTGCAGCAGAGCGTCCAATCATAAAGATAGATGGGAGAACTCATGGTTCACTGGCTGCATGCTCACAACGCCAAGCCAGCCGTCACATAACAACCAAGGTTTGTATGACATAGAAAAGTAGTTTTGCTGCGATTTCAATTCTTGATCTCGACGATAGTTAGCCCAACTGTAGCTAGTGCTAACTGGGAAATTCACTATAGCAAGCCAACACAACAATCACTAATATAGATAGGCAGTGCCCAATGGGCCTAGGTCAAGTTCTTCTTCTTCTTTTGTTTTGGACTTGTTGATTTTATGTGGATCATTTACCGACAGCATAACTCAAACACTCCTAAACATATGGACATTAACTGATTTGCGGATGTTCTTCATGAGGAACATAATGAAGAACATCCGTCCTTATGCGAAGAGCTCTGCCCTTATCAGAAGAAGGATTGTCCTCTTTGATCTCACCGATTGGTCAGCAAATTATGTTGTGTCAGACACACCGGGACAGACAACCAAATGACCAGAGTAAAATCCTCTTAACGTTTTTGGTTTGACATAGAAATGAGGTTCTTCCAAACAGGAACGCCTGCCAAATTTTCCTTTGAGTATCGGACTTTCAATTATTTCTTCTTTTTCTATCAATACTATGATGAGAAAAAATAAAAATGGTCTTTAGTGTCAAAACAGCCTGTGCGTGTGCTTCTGTGGCATGTTAACTTGCACGTTCTTAACCTAAATTTTATTGATTAAGTTTGTTTATTTGGCAGCTAGAAGCTCTTTCTGTAAGATTAACATGACGATGCGGTAAGTTTTAACTGTCAAATGTTTTGACAGTTAAAACTTGTCAAAACATTTGTCAAACAGAGTAGAAATGATTATGTCTCACACACACACGCACGCACGTTCTTCTTGAGCCTGGGAATCTGCTTTTCTGTCTACATTGTTTAGTGTAATGTGTAAGACAGTAGGCTATGCAGGCATACGCGTGTGTGTGAGTCGCATTGTGCATGTTGGGTCTTGTGTGGATCAGAGTCGCTGTTTTTGTGGGCGCATCATTTACATGACATATTGTGTGGATCAGGAAATCACCATTCGGTACGCGGTGCAAAGTTTCTATTTGCTATATGTGATCTGTATTTGTGTGGTTTCTGCTGGTTTTGTGTGCTAAGGCTGTGATTGTGCTCTTGTGGGTCAGGTGAATTGTTGATTTGTGGGTACCACTCGATAATATCCTGCAAGCGCCGCTGTCTCATGGGACCAGTAGCATTTAAACATCAGCATTAGATGCTTTGTGATTTCTTTACAGGAAATTAGCCTAAAAATTTTCAACTACTTTTAACCTTGTTCAGAGGATTGTGAACACCCAGGCAATGAAGAGAACTTGTTTTGAGATATGAGACTAATTGCCTTGTTGGAGTTTGTCCACTTTCTCCTTTTAAGCAGGAATCTGATGTTTCAAAGTGAGCGACTGCTCAAAGCACATCACACACTCCGAATGGGCTCCCGGGTTCCCGTTGCGCACGTGCCGTGTGCATGCCAGTGTGCGACCGCGTGCCCGTTTCTGTGTGTGCGAGTGCAACACCTTTGAAGGATTTCCACTTCAGAGGATAATGTGAATGAGTCACGGCGCTGCCCCTTTTCCTCCTCTCTCTTTTTCATCCAGAGCTGGGCAGTGGAAAGCTGAAAGCTGCCGCCCGAGTCACTCTTAGGTCTGCAGGAGGAATGCCATCAGACTCAGTCCAGTTTGTCCCTTGAGAAAACACTATTACCTCCAATAATAGCTCTTATAGCTATGTCTTCACCAGTATTAGCCATTGGAGAAACTGAAATGTTTGCCCCTTCTCAATGTGATCAACTTAAATTTTTAAGTTTTACCAAAGATTCTCAGCTGGGTTTAGGACTGGGCCATTGAAAGTCATCAAAATGTTTTATTTTAAACCATTTCACTGCAGATCTGGCTGTATGTTTATTAAAGCTGCAGTATGTCAGTTTTATAAAAAAATATATTATTTTACGTATTTCCATGTCGCAACAGATAATCTGTGAAAAATAAATTGAGCTCCTCTGCCTTGTCCCAATCATGCTCATGTGCACGCTGCTCCACCCTTTCCCCCTTGCTCTCTGCTGACCCTGTCATGAATGCTAAAGCTAGTTAGCATGGCCACAGATAACAGTGGATGAATGGTTTTCCTGTAGCGGTGAGCTGTTTCTCTGCCATTAGAATATCTGGCAGCACATTCATTGATTGATAGCGTTAAGACCCTCCTCCTGGCTCTGATTGGTTGTTTTTGATCAGGAGTGGTGCATGTCTGCAGTCGGTAACAGAAGCTCAGGGAGGAGATTGAGGGGACGTGGCGAGAGTTTTAACAAATGGATGGATGGAGAAACTCAACTCTTTCACAGGCTATAGCCAGTTTTTGTTTCCAGGATTACAAACGCATAAAACACTTTTCAAAAAGTTTTTTCAAAGCTTCCTTGATTGTTGTTGGGCATGTCACGCAAACTTTGTGCAACGCTACCCTATGTTCCACCTATGTGCTGCACATCTAAAGCACAGCCAACTTCTGCTTTGCACACATACACAACAACAACAAAAAAAAGTCTCGCTGATGCCAAAACCCATCGACAAATATGACAGCGCAGATCTCAGACTGCTGTCAAGCCTCGCCTGCTCCTCCCTGTGGGGAAACCTTAGCATCCCAATTCCCCTCAGTATCCTGACTACACATCTGACGCCACACCTGCGACAGCTGTCAGTCACCGCAACAGAAACAGAAAACTGAATGCAAGTCATTTCCCCAACTTTCCTCCTTCATTTGCTTCCCCCGGCTGCCTTATTTAGCGAGCGCAAACAGAAACTTTGAGACTGGAAGGTTGAAAAGCAGGAATGGTGAGGAAGCATCTTCACCTGACGTGACACGTCTGTAATTATAGGAGAAGCCTGATGGAGCTTCAATTGGAGATCGACGAAGGGGGCTAAGGTGCTCTGCCTCCCGCACACACACACAGGGTAGAGCTGCACATTAGGAGGGGTATGGAGACTGTTACCATTAGAAACCGCCGACAGCCAATCGGGCCCACTTGACCGAGCTGAATGACAGATGCTGTATATGTGCATGTCATTCCTTTCCCCCCCAAACTTGACAAGCAGGGGACGCCATCTGTGCAGAGGTATTTGCAGCCTCACCTTTTCACTTATTCTGTTTTTTTTTCTCCTCTCTCTGCCGTCTCTTAATCTATTTTCAACTTTCTCTTTAAGTTATTCTTTTATCTCTCTCTCTGTCGCCTCTGCTTTCAATTCTGCCTTCCTACTTTTTTCAATTAATGAATACATTCAAAAATACCCTTTGGACTGGCTCGGGAGGCCACGTCCCTGACAGTGTGTTACCTTGACAACACAACAGCAAACCCCCCCTGGGACCCTTACAAGCCTCTCCTGTGCTACAGAAATAAATTGGGTTTTTAGCCCACTGGATGAAGGCGGAAAGTAGAGGGGAAGAGGAAAAGGGTAAAAACAGAAAATGTGAGGATATGGAAAAGAAAATTATTAGTGAAGCTTTAAAAAAATTTTTTTTTAAAAAACGGCAGATGTGTGAAAGGGAAAGAACAGTAAGGAAGAGATTTAGCTAGCACCTTCGTCTTAATGCGACATTTGACTAACATTGGAGAAATGCTGCCTTTTCTTGACTCACTGCAGTTCTCCTCCGAAACACTAGGGACACTAAAGAGAAAACAGGAGCTACACTAAAAGCAAAACTACAGTTTCCAACTATTTTTACTCATAACCAATTCTTAACATTATTATAGCTCCTCCCCCCCAATCTGAGCTTTCTGAAGTATCGTTTGGTCAAACAGATGCAAAAGGAAATCTGAAGATAAATTATGGAAATGCTCTCTGGCAATGAGTTGAAGTCAGACTATGAAAACCTTCAGAATAAAATAACAGATATTTTAAACAAAAAATAAAAACAGAACATATTAATAAAAATAGAATGTCGATTATTACAGTCATTCTTATGATTTTCTACAACATTTATGTATTGTTTTTTTGAAACTTTCAACACCATTACTGTGTTTTTCCTATCTGGGAAGATCACAAACCATTGCAATTTGTCATTAATAGTTATGTGCAGAGTTAAAATATAATCTCACACAAAGACAAAGATACATAGTGCTCATATACAGTTTGATGTTATTTAATAAACATTTTTTTTGTTTGTTTTATTTTGCTTTTACCTTCATCACACATAACTGGTGCGCCTATGTTCTCTCTACATATGGAAACAATGGTAAGAAATGTTTTATACAACATAACTTAAGATGTAATAATAATTTATGTAAAAGCTATTAAATAAAGGTTAATTTATTGTGTTAATTCCTCTGTCTTGCCACAGATGCCTGGAGCAATAAAGCCATATAGGATTTTGCCTAATTTGCCTGAAATTCACAACTGTTCCAACAGTAGCATCAGACATTTGAGTCTTTTATTGAACCCTGGAGGTGCTTAGTTTTTCCCATGATGCAGTTTGATTCTCTGTTATTGTCAAGTCGTCAGTGGAGCAGGTCCTTGCAAAAAGCCCTTCTGGATCCGACAGTTATCCACTTTTTATTACCTTTAAATCCATGTGGGTGATTAAAAATGAGTGAAAGCAACAGTCAGTCAGTTTGTTTTTCTAGCAAATCTCTAATATTCTCCAACTTTTACACCGTTTGCCCTCTTTACTACAATATTCTTTATTTGCAGGTTTATTTTTATCTCCTGCTGTCTTCCTCTCAGAAGAGAGGGGGTTTTTCTCAGCGATGGTCTCAACCTTACAGTCCTGTTTTGTCTTCTGGTGTACCTCCTTCCTAAATCCATCCATCCCTTCCTGTACTCCCCTCCCTCTGTCGGTCTCTGTCACTTTGACCGTGACCTGAATAGGCTTTGTACCGACTACGCCATCTGACTGAACTAGATACCGTTACACACATGTAGATGCACACGGAAACCGCATGTAGCGACCCGATGCCTTTCCAGGTCAGCTTCTTGTGATGTCCATTATCTCGGCGACACTGAAGGCGGGATGCGCTTCATTGATACTTTCTGTTCTGAGACGACTGGAACTGAAATTCATAGCATCACTTTGTGATTTGTAATAGCAAAAACAGACCATCCAGGGTCTAATTTAATTAAAGATAGATCAATTCTGGACTAAAGAGTGAACACTGAGTAATGTAACAGAATCAAAGCACATTTGAATAAATCACTGATACACTATAAATAGGCTGAAATATAATTTTACCAATCTTTAAGTTTAAAAAAGGAAGCAAAAAGGTGATTTCTTCCCTTTTTCAGTTCGAACACGTGGAACATGCAGAAGAATAATGTCATTAGAGCGTAAAGAATGAAAACTAATAGATCTATGCAAAAGAGAACTTAAATATGCTGGTGTTAGTCCAAGTAGAGATTTATATATCAAGATCATCAAAAGATTGTTTCTCCGTACACTTAAAGGAGGCCATTCAGCTTTTGCATACAAATCACAATGATGTGTCAAACGTCTACTACCAGTTATAAATCTTAAAGCACAATGATATACAGTGTTCAGTGATTGAAGACATTTGGTCGAAGCATTCATATATAAAACATCTCCATAATCCAACAGTGGCAGGAATGTTGCTGCTACCAAACACGACCCATTTCAATAATAAAACCCAATCTTCATTTTCAATGTTCGTAATAGATTTGCTATGTGATTTTTAAAAGAAAGTTCATTATCTAGAATAAAACCAAGATATTTATAATAACTAACAAACTCACAAATTTAACATTTAATAAATGTAATATTGATGTTGATTGTTCGAGGAAAGAATGTTTTCCAGTTTCATAGATTAAACATGAATCATCAAAAATGCCCATGAACACTAGCAAAGAGTGTTTCAGCAATTAAAAGAAACGTTTGCTGCGACTGCCTCTTTTCCTATCAGCAGACTTCTTGTTTGGAAAAAAACATTTTGAATTTAAATCTTACGAGGCTTTTAATGAGTGTTGCTCTATAACGTGAATTTAAAAAATGAATCAAATTAAATTTAACTGAACTTGAAAGAAGTGTGTTGATGGCCAACAATGGTAAAAAAAAAAAGTTACATCTGAAACAGCAATCTTTCTGAGAAACATGGTTTGTCTTTTTAGACATGCCTATCATTAAAAACAAGAAAGGTTATAGCTTTTACGATGAGGCCTTTTATAAAATAGAAATTCCAAAAATACTTTTTCCTGCGTCTCCAAGTGCTTAAAAAAGAGGATAATCTGGCTTTCATTTTAATATCTACTGAAAAATGTCTTTTTGTGCTGATGATATTCAAACAGAACTGAAACTTTATGTTACAGTCTGGTTAAATTCAGTGTATTCACTGCAGAATACTTGTCATGCTCCTGTGTGTGTGTGGGTATGCGTGTGTGTGTGGCCATGCTTAGCAACAAACCAGGACCCTTCTTGGAAACGTGGAGCGAGAGGAGTCACTGGGCATGCTCAGATGCTCTCAACAGGTCGCTGAGCACACTGCTACAGGAACCGCCGCCTCTGAATCCCCCTCTTTGTGCTTCTTTCCATCCTCGCCTCAGGGACTTTATCCTCCATTTTAATTTTTCCTTGATCCATCTAGCTTTGTTCATTTAATACGCAACTTGAAGAAAAAACACTTGATAGAACCCCTCTTGCTGTTTCTCTCATTGCAACACACACAAACATGTTTACAGAAGAGGAAGCTTCAGCAGCTTGTGTGCACTCCCTGCTTCTCCAAAGGGGCTGTCCTAATTCCTCCTGATAAGGGCTGGGAGAGCCAAGAGAACATGTCCGTAACACAGAGTCAGGCACGTGCAAATGCCGCCGCGCTGTCCGTTTAGGCACAGGCATGGGCGACGCAACCAACGGCAGTCACGGTCGAGGTACACTGAGCCCTGTGGCGTTTTACCTTAATTGCCTTCGCCTCTGCTAAACTCGCCAAGTTTGCCCCGCATCGACACACTGCACTATTATAACCGGGGCTAAACAAAGACATTTATTTAGGTTTTTATAAAGCATGTGTGTGTCACAGATTCTACCTGTACGTCCTCCCTTTTCTCCGTTTCACCTACGCTTGTGGCCTTCTAAGACGGTTATCAACAGGAGGCTCGGAGTGAATTTGTGCATGTGGAGGAAATTCAGACGCAATGCTTGGATGTGCAGAGGCCAGAGGCTTCTGCACGAGAAAGAGAGACAGGGAGGGAGACAGTATCCCTGGAGGAATCCATGCAGACTTGCCCGCTTTGTGACCACAAAGGAGATGACTAGATTAGGCCGGCCACTGTCTCCGTCTTCCGCTACTGTAGATCCACACGCGGGTGTGAGGTCGATTCATTTCCAGCGACTCCACTGTTGCAGCAGCAGTCAAAGGGCTCACTTGAAAGAGCATATGCCATAGCTTTTTTTTTTTGTGGGCTCCTCGACTCCAGAGAGACATGTAGACAGAACTTACAAGATAAGCGTTGTGTGCTTTTGTCTTATTTTACCAATCAGATCAAAGCTGTTTTTCTCTGCCAAATTACAATCAGTCCATCTAGTTGTTTGTGATTCCGCAATCGAGGAAGTAGCACGCAAAATTGTTGTATGTCGTTTTTATTGCCTTTTAATTTTTTGTTTTTGGTTGTTGTTTTTTATTTTGGCTAGTTAAAATCCTCTCCAGTTCCAGTTTGAGTGTTCTGAACAAAATTAAAGTTTAATGCTCTCTGAACCTGCATAATAAGTAGAGACAAGTCACTACTTGTCTCAAAACGGCAATACTATCATTTATCACAATTTCTGGATGAATTTATCGGCCAGTAAAATCTGTTACTATAGCAGGCCTACTAAGACGTAATTGTGAGTTTGTTGCAAATTTTCTGTAGAAATAGACAAAAACTTTGGGTTTAAGTGACTGCTAGCTCCCACTGGCAAGTGGCAATATCCTTTTTGTTCGACTAAAATGCTGATTTAGCCTTCCTAGATCTCAAGCTACAACCCATGGTCAATGCAGCAAGTAGCAACGTCACATTTACAGCCCTACATAAGAGCAAATATAGCAAAATTTCTTGCAAATATGTTTAACAAAATCTATGAGTTTAATTGCAGAAAAAAAGAACGATTGTTCAATCTGCAAAAAGATGCTTAACATTACATTACTTAATTTTATATAACTTAATTTTGTGAAGTACTTATCAAATGCAAATCCAGCCATTTATTAATATTTAAGCGGTTTGTTAATGGGTTTCATCAATACATTCTGACACACCCGGCCCGTTTAGATCTTGATACGGCCCAAAATGAAAATACGTTTGACACTCCTGCTGTGAAGAATCATCTGTTTGGGACATGTTGGCCTTTTTGAGTGGGAATGCTAGATGGATTTCTGTCTAGACGGGGCTTGAGAACAAGACGAATATAATGGAGCTGGCAGATGTTTTGCTTGGTTTTGTTTCAGTTTTCATTGCACTGTAGACAATGACATCTGTGCTAAAGTAAAATGTCAGAGATTCAACTGTGAAAAATTTCAACGCGTCTTTTTACGCCAGAGTTCAATAAGGGTAATTTGTTTTTCTAAAACACTGTAAAAACTCAACTGTTACTCTCACACTCCAGAAATCAGACCTTTATGTAAAGGAAGCAAGAGGAAAACCAGAATAAGTTCCACAAGCCATGTATGGTACACAGCTATATAAAGTGACAAAGGTTTGTGATTAAAACGCAGACACCCATCATTTCTTCAGAGAACCCCGAAATCAATAAATCTATAATCTATATAGAAGCGTCTATCCAGTAGATATGAAACTCTATTATATCCTAAACCACCACAGTAACTTTCCACGACTTTTGATGGTAGGGGAGCAAATGAGGCAATCTGAAAGTTAACCAGTCTGCTTAGTGTGCAGTTGCTGATGTTGAAGGTTGGTATGTCCTTGGGTGTGTGTTTAACTACAGCACCTGCTTTTTAAAATAACACCACAGCTGTCTCACCTTGAGAGTCTCTATGCCTATTACCTCTCCTATTTACTGCCTGCAATAGTAGAGTCCCCCTCCTTTCTGTGTGTGTTTGTGATGGACAGGTAGTCCTTGCCAATGACTTCTCTTCCTTCTCCATCATATAATGAAAGTCAGCCACTGGAGTACAATTAGGCTTGTCAGCATAAGCCAGGTTCTGTACGAAGTAAACCGCCTGCACTGAGTGAGCTACAGAAGCACATGGGTCAATTTTAATTCTTTTACACCGTCCAAATCTGCTCTGATTTTACTAATAAAAGACCCAAACGTGATTATGCTGTCCAAACTGTGCCCTGCAACATGCATACCAGGACTCAGAGATGTACATTGATGCTCTCAAGGAACTATGTTCAGAAACGGATAATGGCATCTATTCACGTCGGCCCAGAAGTCTTTTCTCCGATACAGCTTTGTCTCCGTGATTGCCAGCACCACTGCGCTGACATCCAAAATCATTTGCGCTCCCCGTTGTGGAGGACTGCATATAAACAGACAGAGGAAAGTTATCGGCCGCCGCGTCATCACGAACACATTCTTTTGTGCTCCTCGCTGGCTTTGAATGGGCACACAGCAGGCACCTCTGCACACACCTCCCACCTCCTCCACTCAAAGTGATGGTTGTCAGCAGCGTCTTCAATAGGAGAACTATTACGCGAGCTACATGGGGGCCAGAAAGGTCAACGCAATCACTTCCCATACAGGGAATGGCAGCGAGCGACATGAAAATAGATAGAGGGTCGATCGTGACTGGTGTCGTTAAAGCGCGGAGATTGCTGTGTGGAGCGCTCGCACCCCGAGAGTCGAATATGAGCGTGAAGGATTGTCAGCAGTTGTTTTACCAGAGAAAAAGCAATGGATCTTTGGGGGACCTCCCCCCTCCGCCCAGCAGAAGTTTAAGACTCTGAGGTGCAAGAAACGGGAGGTGTTGGCTCACTGGCACAGCGTATTGGCTGCATAGTTTTCCTCATATAGCGTGAACACCATGGGCTGCTGGGGTCTTACAAACCATCGGAAGGTTCCAGATGCATCCCTCCTCCAACGTGGCTAAATCAAATGACTGAATATCAAGTTTGGCAAAGGCCTGATAACGAGCTAGTCATTTGATTCAGGTGTATAGGAGCGGGGTTGCATCTACCACCTGCTGGACAGTATAACTTGATTTGCATATGTGCACTGAAACATCTGAAGGCTGAAGAATAATTGCTCTGTTGAACTTACAAATGTCTTTGTCAATCAAGGATATGTTTGAAGGAAAAGTGTAATTTAGTGTCACCCAGCTGGAGAGTTGCAGAATGCATCAATCGAAATCAGTCTGCTCTTTTAAAGATAAAAAAACATAATAGTTTTGGTTATGGCAGCATTTTGGTCAGCAAGTTATAAGATTCAGTGTTATTGTCAATGCCTGTGTAACAAGTATAAGGCAATAAAATGCAGATTGCTTCATTAGTTACACTATGATAAACACACAATCGTATGACACCTTTCCCCAAAATGCCTTACAGAAACAGCCCAGCAAATGCAGCAGCACTGGGCGAGTTGTTGTATGATGTAGCCCCAACCAACCTACATTTACCTAACCTACTTTTTATCCTTTTCTTGACTGTGTCCCAGTAACTCCCTGTAAATCATCTCCCTCCACTTCCCACAGTGAGATTCAAATTAAAGCCTCTATTTGTACACCGACTTCCATGACTAAGAAGAAATTGGCCTCTGCAGAAGTTGATAATATATACTATTATTACAAAAAGTGCTTGGTGTTGTAGCAACTCAACGGCTGTGAGGAAGAACAGCTGTTGACAGTCTCTTTGTACATCGTCTTGCTTGAGTAAGGTTTTGTAAGCAAAAATTACACAACCACCAAAGAAAAAAATGAATAGCTGCATTTTGTACTCGGATCCCTCTGATCTCTTGTCCGTTTTCAGCCATGGACAAGAAATGAACAGTAAATAGAGCAGAGTCTGTATCAGCATTTTCAATTGTTACAGGAACAGAGCTGCATTTTTCCCACCGTTCACCTACAAGCCTGCAAGTGTAACGCAGTCAGAACAAGAGTCATTGTTCCTGGAGTTAGTAAGCTTACGGCAAAGGAAAGAGAGCAACACAAATGTTAAACAATGATTCATAATAATACCAACTAGCCACTCTTAGCTTAAGTAAGACCAGCTTGAAAAAATATTTTGCAGTGAATTTCAGTTGAGGAGAGATTATAAAAGCTATGCATGGTTTGATATATGACAACAGCTAAAGCCTAAATTATTTACTTCAGTAAAATAAAAGTGCATCCACTTTTTGTCTGTATCTAGAGAAAAGCAGAACTATGTAAAGTGTAGTTAGAGGAGACCCTGGAAGGCAGACAACACAATCCAAACAGCCGTCGTTCCCCGGTCTTCTGAAGACTGACACTGCTGCTTGTTGTGTGGGCAGAGCGACCAAATGACAGGCAGGGTGGGATGGAGTGGGGGAGAAGAGACTGACAGGAAGACAAACTTTCCTCTGGGTAGAAATTAAGTCATGCCAGTGCACTGACAGATCAGCAGAGGGACGAGGCTGGGAGGGTAGCAGGAGCCCCAAACAGTCACAGCGTGTCTCTTCATTTGGGATGTTTTCTGAAGTCGGATTCTGTTTCAGTCTGGAGCCTCACCACTAACCGTCAAACACATCCATCTCACATTCCCGGTAGAACAGATTAAACGCCGAGGTTTTAATATAGCACAAGAAGTTAGTTTGATGAGCTGCTTTGGCTTTAGTTTGACCGATTCTGTATGGGAACTGACAACGGTGCAACAAAGCATTCAACAGCTGGTGAGAAGAGGAGCTTACATTTCTACAGCTGTGAACGTTGCCACTATTCTTTCCAGATCTGTGGGTAGAAACAGAACACTGGCAACGTCTGATTCATTAACTTTAGGTATTATGGGGGTTTTTCAGCCAGCTGAATGGCAGTTAGCAGCAGCAGCAGGTCGAGAAGGGTCAGCATGTGAATAAGCATGGAAAAGCTTAAAAGTTGTAAAATGAAAAGTGAAATCGTTTCTGTAATCAATCTGAAACATGAACGCCATATGTTATATATTTATTACAGGCAAATAATTAAGAATTTTGTCTGTCAATTTTAATGATGGTTTGTATGAAATACAGATAAAAATATATATTTTCAATCAAATCGATAAAATATTTATACTATAGAAATGTCAATGTCTTGAAGCATATCTCCATGTGCTGTATGGTTTATGTACTCAATACTTCTGGGACTCCATTTGCGTGAATAACCATCTGTTTTTCCTTCCACTTAACTTTCCTAAAGGAATAATTTAATTAGGGGTTTACATACCAGACAGATTATCAAAATGAACAGGAATAAAGGCGTAAAATATCTCTGTGTGTAAAAAAATCAACATAAAATATCCATTTAAATTTTGAATTGAATTACTGACATTTCTTCTTCTATGGTCATGTTATACATCAGCACAAATATTTCCCCAATTAACATCAAACCTACAGCGCTGGCAAAAATGAGTCACATTTAAAATGAGAGTGAGCGTTGCCCAACATGGACTCCTACACTTTGAAACTACTACATGACACATTTTCTGAACCTTTTGGGACCGAGGCAGTCACTTGCCCCAGACGTCAGGTCTGCACGAACAGAACCTTGTTTGACCTCTTTCCGTTCTCCCAAACAGCGGAAACAAACCGTGAAACAAAGCGCAATCAGGTGCACATCACCATAGAAGCAGAACAGTCTGCGCCTGCCATCTCATACATTCCAGCCAATACATTATGGTGGAAAGAGAAGCAGTAAAAAGGGGGAAGGCCTTTAACACTTGCTGACACTCAGCATTAGAGAGGGAAGCCAGAAGACAACAAGTGATAAACAGAGAGTTATTACCACCAACAGATTACATCTTTACTGGCAGGGCAAAGGTGTGTGACAAGAACCGGGGAGAGGTAAATGGTATTGGAAGCCAGTGGATGAAAGGGTTTAGATAAAACGCAGAATCATCCATCTGTCAACCCATGATGGACACTTGGGGCTTTTTGGATTATACAGCAGGCCGTGGGTGGGTCAAGACAAAAAAAAAAAAAAAAAGTACATACCCAACAGTTTATGTACAAATCCGTTTTCACAATGAACAGGAACACACCTCCTGTCTTTTCAAGTCAGTGCAGATGTTGACGTGCTTTGACAGCAGTTCTGTTAGCAGATGCCAGTTGCTAAAACCAATTCAATGCCCTCAAACTGTCAAGCCAATGCGACTGAGCCCACACTACCAGGGATACTCTTCGAAACAGAGACTTTCTGATGACCTAGCATACGTCGTTAGCATGCTAGCTGAGATTTCCTGCTGGGAAATGGACAAGCACAAAATTACAGAAACAATTTACATGGTCCATCCTCGTTGATCAGCTAGAAAATAAAAAAGCAATCCTACTTTGCATATGTTCATTACACAACGGAACAACAAAACCATCTGGTGAATTTCAAATGACTCTGAATACATGACCAAAATTGTTTTGCGACAACTGTTAGCCTAGCATTACTTTAGCCATCCTCATGACCTACTTATTTAACATTTTAAGCTGTTAGAAAACCTGTAATTTTGAACTTTGTCGCCACTTACTGTCACAGTCAGCGTTACACTGTCTTTTTTGGGGGGTTAGAAACTGAGAGCCTCTGCAGATTTTTTCACAAAAAGAAAAAAGCTGCAATCTGAAAAATGTCCATGGTAGCAGCTTACACGTACTGTACAATCGATGTTAATCTTATCTGCTGAACTCTGGTTTCTTTTTGGCAGGTGAAATGCTTTAACTAGTCCTGTTAAACCTTGCTAGCACATAGCCCCCCCATCTAGCATCAAAAATGGTTAAATTTGCAGCAATTCCTATAGTTTGGTTGCATCCGTTTATTTCCTTTAAATAAATTGAAAGAAATAAACGGATCCCACTGAGAGCTGATTTCAATGTTGAGGAAACATGTGGACCTCACTGAGACGTGAGTCAACCTTTACATGGTGCTCTAAGCTTAGATGTTAATGTGATTCATTTATATATCCTTGATCCAACAAGAAGTCTGTAAATCATGCAAAATATATGAAAGCTCAAACTGGAAATGGAGCGCTTGTGCTAAGCATGGTAGCTCTGCGGCCAAATATTGCACAACTACAATAACATTCAGTCAATAATTTTAAAGGTGAATATTGCTTTCGTGAAACTGGCAGTGGGGAAACAAAACGTTTCAAGGGAAACAATCAAAATATAACATATAATCATTCTTAGGCTTTGCAAATGTCATAATTTGTAGAGTTTGTTTTTTTTCCCAGGACATAGAAAGCAACACAACATTGGCGAAAGCCCAACAGGAAGTCGATTCTTTACACAAAAGAACAACAAGACTGCTTCATTTCTTCTGCACCGGGTCGGCATGAAACTCAGAGCAGAGCGCTAATGACATTATTCAAAGGAACAACGCTAATACCCTCAGATGTTCTTGTATACTAAGATTCAACAGACCAACTTCTGTTAATATTAAAGAGATTGTATCCCATGCAGACCCAATTAAATATATGAGATTTGTGGAGTAAACAAGACTGGGTTTGAAGTGTTTTTTAAAATTCCGTACCACAGACTCATCCCGAGTTAGACCTCTTTCTTCCCTCACAGACGTCATAGAAAACTGGATACAGTGCAGGCTAATTAAAAAGCGCACCTGTGCAACGGACGCGGTTACTTAAGACGCAATATCAAGAAACGATCAGCCCACATCTGTGCCCACCGAGGACTGAGCTGGCCACATGAATAGGCTTTGCTTTGTGGAGATGCTTCGGAAACTTTATTAGCTTCACTTTTTTTTTTTATACTGAAAACACTTATTCTGAGTAACAAAACACAAAAATCTGGTCCAATCAATAACCATAATGGAACACAAGCACTTGGAGCCAGTCGCCAGTGGCTTTACTGTCCCCTGACTCCATCATGTAGGTGGGAAAAGCTACAGTATATCAAGCAGTAATTCTTCTTCTTGCACGACTCTGTGTACAGTACGTGTGAGCAGACCTTTTAAGCATGTGTGGGTTTTTTTCTTTTTTCTTTTTTGTGCAACGCAGTAGGCAAGAGCTGGCAGCGTATCGATCCCCAGCAGATACCCCAGGCTCTCCCATCGATCAGCAGAAACCCTTGAGCCTTACAGCGGAGCGAAGCGCTGACCTCATATCCCCAAAGAATCTAAACATTATCTGGATTAGCTGCCAATGAGAGATGAGAGGACTTACAGAAATCACACGAGAAGAGCTACATCAGTCTCGTTTTGTCCCAATCTTGTTTGGCTGTGCATATTTATTGGAAGTAAAAAACAATTAGCGTGGGTTATGGAATACCTGTTTTCTGAAACTGAGTTGCACCGCTTTTTAAATCTGAATGCATACTAGCAGATTTATAAAAGCAAGGCAAAATTCACAACTCTTGAACATTTCCAGATTTTCTCAAAATGCAGCAGCGTATTTATTTTGCTGTTGTTTTACCTGATCAAGGAATACAAAGTAGCATTCAGCCTGCTTTATCTTGATATCCATAAATAAAATCCAAATGACTTCACTAAATTCATCAAGTCTGTGTGTGATTTAGGGCATTTTCACAAAGTTGCAACATTTGTTACAATTTTGCGGTTTGCTTTTACGCTCTACTCTGTCAAACAAAAAAAACCCTTTGAAAAACCTGCTCACCTCCTCGCCTGTGGGGGCGCTGGATTAAGAGCCACTAAAGAGAAACGACACAAAAACCTCTCAAGACGACATGAGCTCAACTTCCTTCTTTGTAATATGTAAACAAAAATGGAGCGGTGCCAGATTGTTGTGGTTGTAAGATTTCTCTTTTGTCTGGTGAAGAAACCACAAGCCTTTTGTTTTTGTTTTATTCAAACTCCAATGCTCTGTGCTGTAGCCCACTTCCTGCTTTTGAAGCCGTCTCCAGTCAAATACGCATTCGAACTGCTCCAACATTCACGTCAACCGAACCGAGACCCAGGTTTTTAGGCGGACTGGAGTTTGAGTTATATTGAGAATTCCCGCCTCCCCAAACGTCCCGGCCAAAATATGTCTGTCTGCCAGCTAAGCTAACAGGCTGGATGAGGAAGGCATTAATCGGAAAGGCAGACAAGATGCCCATAATAACCCTGGATAAAAACACATCTATTTTCACTTTTTCTTTTTTTCTTTCACTCTCCAGTTGTGCACGGTTTTGTGTTGGTCTGCCACACCAAATCCCAGTAAAGTATATTCAATTCTGTGGTTCTAATGTGACCAAAGTTAAAAGGTTTATAAATGCGTGTATATGAGTCAGCTACCAGTGAATATCACTGCAGCCACACAAATATCACAGTCTGATATAATGACTGGTCATGTACAGTATGTTGTTTTCTCCTGAAGCGTTGCCTCCTCTGTAAAAGTTCTCACTCCAACACTCCCCCCCTACACACGCAGAGGGAAACTTAGAAGTAACCATGGCGATATCCGCCACAGCCCACTGTGACCAATGGCACTCAAGAAATAAAAAATAGAGCGCACAACTTGGGGAAGGAAAATGAACCTTTCGTGCACAAAGACGCTCAGGCTCGCACCGGGCCGTAACCATGACGTTCCTGGTTCTTCAGGTTGGAGGTAGGAGGACCAGGCATCCGAGGCGCCTTCTGCCCCCGTCGGGGCTGACAAGCAGGGTGACTCAGGCATGAACAAACTCCGCCAAGCATGTTCGCATATTCTACAAGAAGATGCCTTGCTCCCTCTGTTACTAAGGAGATGGTGCAGAAAAACCCTGCAGGGATACAGTAGCTACAGTATCTATGGGACAAAAGTGGGGAAACGAATATGTTTCTTTATTTTCCTTTAAAGCCCTGAAGCAACATCAGAGAGGTGATTTTTCAAGGAAGCATTCTTGAGTCATTCATAACGCAATTACTCAAATGGGATCTCCATGCATAGCCATACAAATGGCTTTCAACCCCCCCGATCTAAAAATAGCTGGACGAGGAGAAATGTCATGCTACCATCATTATTTTAGCACCGTGTTCCACTGTTTCAGGGTTGACTGACACACTATTAATGACCAGCCCACACTGCAATCTCTGCTATAAATTAATTGCATTCAAGTGAAAGGATCTGACTCACATGTTACTTCGATAAATTGTTTCTTTCCCTAATGGATTTTGTAAGGAGTTTGTTATGTCATAATGGCAGGCAACTTGAACGAAGAGCAAGTATTCAATATTTGTTTTCCCGCAAGGATACTAATGCCTGAAATGTAGAGGGAAAAAAGATACAGAAAAATAATTTAAATAGATGAGATGATGATAAAGAGTGAATTTTATTGAAAACTTTTTCCATCTTTTTTTCCCCCCACAACAACAAAAACAGAAGAGGAAAAATTATCAAATGTCACAGCTACATGAAAGTCCACATCCCTCAAACAAATACTTTGTTGTTATCATCTTTTTTTTTAATCCAGTTTCAACATTTAGTTGTCATGGATACACACCTTACATCAATTAATAGGGAATCTGACAAGCCAGAAATAAAGTTCAGCTGTCCCTGTAGGATTTTCTTGACATTTGCAGCATTTAGCTAAAGCTATAATTTGCGGAGAGGTTAAAAAGGATCAGAGGGATGTGGTTGTACAAATGCACCAGTCAGGAGATGGGTAAAAAAAAAAAAAAAAAAAAAATCACCAAACCATCTTTTTAAAAAGGTTCGTATTTTGATGTGACTATAATTTTAAAATCTTTTATTGTACATTTTAGGCATGCACCGATATGAAAATCTGAATCAATATCGATATCCGATGTTGGTATTGCTTCTTATTTACAAATATTATATACATTTTACAACTTTTTTGACAGCTTGAAATAAAAACGAGCACATTGCTGACTTTCCCACTGCTTCAGGTACACTCCCAACTATCCTGCGTCATATCATCACCAAGTAATTGTGACATGTATGCCTTCAGAATCAAACGGCAACAAGTTGGAAATAAATATCGCTTATTAATATCAAGCACAGTTGAATTTATCGAACTGATACCGACGTAAAAAAATATTTTAAAAAATTAAACATATGTTAGTGCCGACATATCGAGCATCACTAATATATTTACTTTAAGAAGTAGGGCTACAGGAAATAATCAATCGATTTGGATTTTGGCCAGCACCGTTTAATTTTTAGCTGCTAAAAATAGCAATAAAGTTGCTAAGTAGGTAACAATGGGGTGTCTATTGTTAACAGCTCACATGCAGAGGTGACCTGGTCTGTCAGTCAGCCCTCGTTCATGGCAGAGAATTTGTGCTTTACAGACCTTTGTGGAGGAAGATGAGATCGATGGATAATATCAGTTTCACATGCCAAAAATTAAGAAAATCGGGGGCCGATAAAAGGAACCCAACATCCAGTTAAGGCATTTATTTTCATCACATTTATTTAGACATTGGCTAAAACTTTGCAGGAGAATAACCGATTTCCAAATAGTCATCATAACAACATTGGGCACCACCAAAGCTGCACCAGACCCACAGCAAAATGTGGAGGTAATATAATGATCTGGGACTGTTTTTCATCAAACTAATACCGAGAAATACCAGTCAATTCTACACTGAAAACATTTAGGTGTCTGCAAAAGAGTTGAAAATGTAAAGTATTCTATTACACATTTAGATCCTAGATAACATTCTATTAAAATAATTGCCTTAAAAATAAACCTCACGGTTGTCATCCTGTGAGAATTTAATACCACTCTAAGCCGACTTTCAGGTTTTAGTTCAGTCAGATCAGCAGTTTCTAATGTAAACAACAAGAGGACGATGTGGGGAATCAAAACAATATTACAGCACTCTGTCAACGGACCGTGCGCCCGTTTAAGTTCTCAACCTAGAGATACAAATGTTTACTTCTTGACTAAGATTGTCGTTCTTCCATTCCTGTGTAAGTGCTAAGAGCCTTAATTACTAAATGACACTCAGTAAGATTATGGCTGTTTTTTTGTTGTTTGTTTGTTTTTGTTTTGTTTTTTTATTTCAATTTAGTGAACAGAATTATAATTGTTATTTGCCAAAGTGATTACTGGAGCTGTGTTTTGTAAGTGATTTGTAAATCCAAGATTTACCTATTAAATTTCACAGTTTATCTAAATGATGTTGATTTTGAGTATTTGTATGCATGGAATAAACTAATGTAAATACGATGAGACTAACAAAAAAAAATGAAGTAGGAGTTTTCCTAATAAAAGTATACTGTTGGTTAAAATAAGTAAAAACTACAATAAGGAGAAGGGGGGGCGGGGGGGAAGCACTCTTCTATAAACCCTTGACACGTAACAGCTTCAACAAGCCAGTGGAGCGAGTAGAATCCCCTCCACAGGTGGGTTTTTCTAAAAACCTGTGGAAGGGGTCACGACATGAGGTTTTAATCAGGAATAACCCCCTGAACGGGAAACCCCCCCCCCCCCCCCTCTAAACCGAGTCAAATCATACATGAGGCCGTTTTAATTTACTACTATGACCTAAAAAAACAACGCTCGTGACATCACTGGAAACATTTCCTAAAAACGTGACTAATTAGTCTCTTAACAAACAAGCCAGAGCGACGAAACAGTGCACATTTAGCGCTATAATATGAGTGCGCTATCGTTATCATGATAAAATATTGACTTTAGTCAACATAAACTATACTATACTAATTGTCATTACAAGTCGTTTTTTTTTTTTTCAACAGCGCTGAACTCGAGTAAAAGTGTCAAACTACCGTCTCACTTCTTGAAGGTTTCAGTCGCACCTTTACGGTAAATAAAATTATTCACACCTTGGCTGAAACGTTTGGGTTCATCACAAACTTGCCAGAGTTGTACGCAAATAAATTCTACAGCAGCGGGTTTCCCCCCGTTGCACCGTAAGCCTGTCAGACAAAACGCAGGTAATAATAATAATAATAATGAAGAGCCATTACCTGCAGGACACCGTGATTTCAACTTTGGTGGCAGGAATAGACGGGTTCAGCGGGTCGAGGTCGCCTGTCGACGCCATGTTTAGGAAAGTGTTGTTCATGGTTTCAGTTTTTTCGAGCTTTTCCTTGTTTTCCGATCCTTCAGTCCAGCCCCCTTCTTTTTTTTTAACTTTACGAGCGACGGAGGAGGATAAATAGCGAGCTGTGCGCGCGCCTCCTCGGCGAGAAGTGGAGCAAAGGTGCCAGAGAGGAAGAGAGGAATGAGGAGCTGGGAAACGTGATGTCACTTCACTCTTTCTCTCCCCTCCTCTGTGCGCTTATCCCCCTGTTTCCAGCTTTCTTTTCGTGCTCTTCAACCCCCTCCTGGCTCAGTCTCTCGATTCCGATTCACCGCGGTTCAACTGACTTGTATTGAGCTAATTGAAAGTCAGCTGTCCTGCTTTTTAATGGCGTGGAAGTGGCGACGGCGATACAATCAGCAATAAATCAAACGGGATTCTTTCTTCGTGCAAACTCCTTCCTCTGAGCACACGCCTGTCAATGGTCTCATTCACACCAGTTCAATTCATTTTCTATTCAGTACCAGTGAAGGTCTGCTGGCTGGAAGCCCCAGTTACCACATTCTCCAGGGCCGGCGCAACGTTTTTATGAAACCCAGGGCAATGATGCACTGCTGCCCCCCTCAATGTTATTTCATCTTATGTTGGACCCCTTGACTTGTACAGGAAATAGCATGGCGTGAGTTCAGAGTTAATGTTGGCATTAATGGAAAACAAGGTGATAGATTCTCTTCAAGAAAATACAGCGGTGTAAATAAAAGATAAACAAAAATGTACCTTTTTGCTAAGAAAAAAAGTTTGGATGCCCTAATAACATTCCTCTAATCCCTGACTTTCCATGTTAAAATTCCAACTCCAGGCAGGGCTCTTTTAATTGTTGACTCGAAAGTTTAAAAATCTGAGTATAACCTTGGTAACATAAAGGAATTATTTTCTACATGATGCATTTGTCCTGCTTAGAGGTTGAATGGTGGCTTTTTATTAGTTTTGAAACTGCTGATGATCTTGAACGGTTTAGTGAGCGGCTCATTTAAAGAGACACTTTATAATAATTTTTAGCAGACAACCATCCAAAACAGGGTCCCACAAGTGCTTGGTTTGGATTCTTCAAGGTTTGCAAATCTTAAATCCTAATGAAAATACCATTACATAAGTCAACTTTGACACTGCATCCATCGGCTTACTTAAAAAAGCATCCTTGTCTGTGGCATTTTCTGGTTTTCCCAGTAAATTCACAAGATTCTTGTAATCATTGAGAACATTGACTCTATGATTTCTACCGTACGCTCTAGAAACCCAGTAGAGTTACCATTCTGCGCCTGTTCTTTCAAAATGTCGTCTCTGGGTATAGGAACCAGATCACTCTTTTGCAGGGAATAGAGTGACGCCAAAATGAATGTTGAGAAATGTCGGAGTGGCACGTTATGAGGACGCTGTGTTTTCATGAGGTACTTTGAGGCTTTTCTGGGAACGTCCATGATGTCAAGAACAATAAAGCCCAGTGTTTGTCTTTTGATGCATGTTTGATTGCAAACAAACAAAGAGAAAAAGGACGGCATGTGGAACACGAACGGATTAACTGAAAGGAAAAGAGAGCATACTTAATGTAACGTCATCAGAGAATAACAAAAACTGAATTTTCCTTTTTCTGGGTTTTTTATTGGACCTCTAAAATAAGTAAATAAATAAATCCTTAAAATAATTTGGGGAAAAAGTGCAACGCAACCGTGTGCTGCACCAGTTTGCGAGTGTCTGGGTTATGTTTAGACAATAAAGTCACTGGACGTTAATATAAAACATCCCCTGCATTACTCAGTGTGTTTACCGGACAACTGCGTTTCTAAATATAGTCGTCTCAAACGCTCTCTGACACGCCCTGGGTTTGATGAGTAGCGTGGTGGTGGTGAAAACCATTACAGCACCTTTGGGCAAACATCACGCCCCCGCCCTCTGTTCGTGTGGGGGCGGATGAGTTCACTCCTTGCTGCTCACACAAGAGGCCAGGAAATTAGCGCGGACTCATTGGCTTACTGTATATACGCATCACTGTCACGAGTCTCGGTCCCAAAGAGAGGGAAAGATCACACAGAAATGATGAAATCATCCAGCCAGTCAAGACAAGAGGGGAGTTGTGTGGGTAACACAGACCTCTCTATGCCTAGCTAGCCATAGCTAGAATGGAGTGGCCAGACTTTCCTGGATTTACCCTTAAAGTTTACCAGTTGGCAGCTCTGCTTGTCATAAAATTGATTATTGACCTTTGGCCTAAGATTGAAATGTACCAAGTACATTTATGGCTCACCTTGTGCTCAATCATAGTGTTTCCATTGGAAACTAATATGAACAGAAGTCCAATTTAAAAAAAAAAAGTTGATCCAAAACACCAAACTTTCTTAGTTTTTACCTCGGTTTACACCGAAGCACATGCTTACAGTAAATATCATTTACTTAGTGAGGATTTCATTTGTGTGAAGAGTTATTTGATTGTACTCACCCCTGTTTGTCTCTAAGTTCAGATACTCTATCAAGGACAGCTGTTTAAGAGGAGCAGCCAAGCACTTCCTGTTTTTGTAAGGGTCATGATGTCATCGATTTCATCACTGGGCACAACCAAATGGGGGTTTAATTTGTTTTTTATGGGACTATTTGTTGTTGTTAAAGTAACCTTTTGAGCTACACTGAATGGAGTGCTGTATTTCAAAAACCATGTCTCAAGTGAGTTTGTAAACTAGATTAATAGTCGTACTCCTGTTTATTTTTTTCTCGATTGCATTGTTTGGTTTGACCTATTTTCTGATGGTACAAACACCTGATGAAGCTCGGGTGTCTCACACCAGTGAGACTTTGGAAAACGTGGGCTTCAGCTGGAGACATGGAAGAGATTTTTTAAAAAATTATTTTCTTTCCTTCCAAACAAAATCGGAAGAAAGCAAATCGGAATAAAACCAACCAGGAAGAAACTCCAGAACATTCTCACCTGCATAGTTTTGGAGGTAGCAAAACATTGCAGGAACCTTAATATAAATCTCCTAATTAACCAACTGAAATTTCTGAGTAGCTCATTCTGCTAAAACAAACTTTATCCTTCAATTTTGTGATTTAAAAAAAATAAAAAACTCACATTTTCAGACCCAGGCCTAATTGTTGCCTGGGTAGAGACGATGCAGCGTGGTGCACTCACTCGTTCACTCAGTTCAGCTGCAAAACCCTCTTGATTTAACAGGCACTGACACCTACATATTTATTACTGACGTGCAATTATACAAAGAGATCCACTGCAGACAGTTCCATTCCTAGAGCGCCATCCTGTCAGCTGGAGCACACGCTTGACCTGCTCACTGTCAGCCGTTTCTCTCTCTTGCTCTCTCAATAATATTCCCCCACCTGATCACCAGTATTCACATCCCACCTCTTTCTTCACGCTCAGTTTTTGCAAACGAACGTAAAACGGTGAGTTAGGGAGAAGAAGAAGAAGAAGATGAAATGCAGTCCTCCAATTTCAAATCTCCTCCTCCATCGTTTCACACAAGAAAAGAATCAATATTGATAGTATTCTATATAAATGCCTGCAGCGGCACAACTCCTGTTGTAAAGGCAGATTTAACGGTGAAACAAGAGCATCTAGTTAGACCAAAGGATCACCAATCAATGTGTCCACTGAACAGATTAGAGGGGGATATATTATCCAAAAGGACTGTACACTGCGTCACTATTAAACTGGAAGGGAAACTTTCAGCCCACGCAGGCTGTCTGAGAAGGAGTTATTGATTTCTTGGAAAAACTGATCATAAAGGCTGTGTTCCAGCAGTTAGGCCATTATTTAGTTCCTCCACATACTAGAAAAAAGCTGCCAAGGCACAAAACCTGGTATTTTTCTAATAAAACTCGTTAAGAAATTTGTTTTCTTCTCCTTCTATTGTTAGCCAGAAGATAAAAGTAAACAAAGTGATCCATGACAAACAGTTTTGACAAGAAAGACCAGATGAAATTTACAGCAGAACATTAAGTTCAATGAATGAATTGAAATGAGAAAATTAAGAGTATTGCAAAAAAAAAATAAAAAATTAAAAAGTACATTGTTTCCCCCCCATTATTTTCTGTATTTTCTTTTTTTTTTTTTACTTCTACTCAACTTTCTATGAGCATGATATAACTTTTTTCACAATATTCTAATTTTGTGAGACATTGAATTTTTTGGTTTTCATTATCAGTAAGCCGTAGTTGTAAAAATTACAAGAAATAATCTGTGTTTGATAAATTAAGAGTGTGAGTTTCAGTTTCCAGAACAAACCAAAATATTGAACTTTTTCCCACAGTATTCTAATTTCTTTGAGCTGTGCTCATATATATTAAACATAAAGCAAAATCTACACAAAGGAGTCTTGATCACCTTCTGTGGGTCTCTCCACTAGTTGCTTGGCAACATCCGGTAGGGGGTTCGTATGACTGTATAGGCTTTATTCATGTAAAATCCACGTGCTGGTCCATGAAAACATGCGATTCTATTCTGGTTCATCTGATTATAGAATAGTGCAAAGGTTCCTCTGGGAAGTTTTAGTGACAAACTGACGGTGAAATTTGTTGTAAGGTGTTGTTGTTGCGACATCTCCCCCCCCTTCTTTCTCTACTCACTCACTCCCTACTTCCTCTTCTGAGAGGGGAGATGTGCTTCCAGCTCTCCATCTAACGGGTAAATTGAGTTTCCTAAATCTGCGGGGATTTACCCTGCCAAGAACTGAAGTAAACTCTGTTTAAGCTGGTTTCG
>CAEFZY010003494.1:0-59265 GCA_903066815.1 Brachyrhaphis roseni
TTGCCAGCTGAAAGATAATCGCCTATGCAGTAATTATCCAATAGGAGGCTTGTACCTATTTGCTTAGTTAAATCCAGGTGGCGACTTTTATTTTGGCCAGGCAGTGTATTTTGCAATGGATTTTAAGTTAAAGAAAAATCCATGAAGAGATGAAGCCACAAATACTGAACTGCAAATATAGGTAGAGGTCCAATGTAGCCTCACGTCTTTTGGGTTTTAGTGTTTTTGCTCATCCTACTTTGTAAAACAGCTCAAACTTCATCATATTTGCTAGAAAGCAAGTCTTGCAACAAATTCTTCACTGAGGTTTAGTCTGAACTTTGACTAGGCTATGTTTAGGATCATTCCTAAAGTTATGTCTCAGTCTCTAGTCTTTTATAAACTCTAACAGGTTTCTCTTAGAGCACTGAGCTATATTTAAATGATTTACCATCAATCATTGTCCTGCCTGCTTCCTTGTCCATACTGAGAAGAAGCAATGATGCTGCCACCACCATGTTTAACCATTTATGTAGAAGGGGTGATCAGTTTAATGTTCAGAGCTAATTTTCCTTCATACAAAGCATTTTTATTAAGGTTAAAAAAAAAGTTTATTTTTAATGTCATCTGAGCACACTTCCTGTGAACCATCGATCTTAAAAGTCAGACTTGTGGTGAGCCAAGGCCCCCAGAGTTGTTGTCAGCCACTTGGCTGCAGTTCCTTTCACAAGATGTATTTACACTCTTACCCATTACCTGACTTCTGAAGAGAATAGGTAGTACTGCAGGTTATTTAAGGGCATCAAAGGGAACAAATACACACAACAGTTTTCAGATTTTTTTAAACCACCTATAATTCTTCTTCCACATCTTGGAATTCTGCCTATCTTTTAAAATCCAAAGAAAATACTTTGATGATTTTAAGTTGTAACGAGACGGATGTTCATTCTTATTCCTGATTGCACTTTCCACATTTAGCCATGTCTGAGATTGACTCAAATGCTGCAAAACTGTCCATGCATGCTACTTTTAGAAGTGCAAAATGATGAGCATAAATCATGAATGACTTATTTACAGCATTTTTTTTTCTGCTTTGGCTGAGAGAGAGAAAGCGAGTGAGACATGAAATATATCTGATAAACTGGGAGCCCTGGCTGTTCATTATGAGCTCTCACAGGGTGAAAATTTAAGGGAAGAGTTTATGTATGCTGAAACAGAAAACAACCAGGCTAAATGATGCTATAAAGAAGGTTGAAAAACCAGATTTGATGCTAAAAGAAGCTTTACTTTGAACTGAGAAGTTGTCAGCAAAAAACTTATAGACAAAATTAAAGAAAGCTTCTTAAAACGTACTTTTTAACATTTGGCCTTCTAAAATAATTGAATCAAATTAGATATAAACAAGTGAAATGTGTTTATATTGAACACAATTGCACTGAGCCTTGTATTTTGCAGCTATAATTGAGGTTATTTGGGTTAAATGTCTTCTGATGAGCAAAAAGAGCAAGACATGAACAGAAATCTTTCATAGATATTTCAAATCATTATGAGAATGATCCTGTTAATTCCTTCTATTATAAATGACCAACATCATCTGTCTGAGAATGTGTCATATCCACATTTCTTAAAGTAAAAAAACAAAAAGCACAGTGACTACAAAGAGGGTGCTGTCTATCAAGAACATGATGTTCAGTGCATTTTCTTCCGGTACTTTGAGGCTTGGTTGTTACTTTGAATTATTTCAGATGACAAAAGCAAATTGTCGGTTCAGTCACGACTCATCACTAAAACTATTAGAAATATAAGAAATTATCTGGTGTTTCAGAAACACATCAAACATGCTGCTGGTTAGAGAATTAAAGCATCTAAAGTGAGCCAGACTATAAAATTAGAGTAAAGCAGTAAAACAAAGTTCTAAGTAAGTCTTTTTCTCCCAAAGGGTTTAATTAAAATCCTATAAGATTTGATAGGATGGGTTTTGGGGGCACTGACAGAAACCGAGTTGGGAGAAAAGACATTTATTACACTTAAAGCTTGTTTCAGTTCATCTGTTGGGCATCATTCTGCTATCTGAATCAGTGAATTTGACATCAGATTGTGCTGGTGGTCGCTGCGGGTCACCCACCTGCTCTCCAGGGCCACATTGCTGCCCAGCACCCAGCTGTCCTGCAGCTGGACGCATTCCGCCGTGCTCTGCAAGTCAGCCGCCAGGCCGGCTGTGGGTGGTGGACTCGGGCTCCGCTGGTTGGCCAGTGAGCTGCGGCTCAGGGAGGTGATGGAAGGGTGCTGCTTATGTGGGGGCGGGGCAGGTGGGATGGGAGGCGGGGCCTGTTGACTAGTCAGATTGTCACCTAGACAGAAACATGAGAGAGTGAAGAGAGAATATCAGTTAACATATTCTTTAGGTAAATCAAAAGTGAAAGAAAAACTGTGCGTTTGTTTTGATTGAATCTGCTAAAAGAGTTGAGAAACGACAGATGGTTGAGGTATGCATACCTTCTATACACTACATGACGGGCTTATGGTAACTTAACAGACCAAGAAAAGCAAATATAACCAAGAGCAAGACATAAAGATGAGATGCAACCGCCGCATAAAAAGAGGCTGTTTTTATGAAGACACACATAATAATTGTCACAAAACACCACACGGCTGACAGTTGGGTTCTCTTAAACAGAAGGTCACTTAGAGAGGCAGCTGTTCCTTTATGGGCGCTTAACGCAATGCTTCACGTTTGATTACAGCCAGAGAAGACTCTCAAATAACTAATGACCAGAACATCCATTAGGGCTCTGAAAGAACAGGTTTTCCAATTTCACACAAAGCTGTGTAATTGGCCCCCAGAATGGCATGTGGTGATTATCTATCCATCTTCCCTGTTTAAAAGGTAAAAACCCACAGTGCTGACAATTCTGATTTGCTCCAATGAGCGCCAAATGGGTATCATCTTTCCTGCCTTACAGAGGCTTGGAGAATATTGAGAAAGCCTGGAGCTGCACCGTTTTAAGGAGCTTCTGTTGTTTTTGCATTGACAGCCTGAATTTTTACAAAGCCTAAAGGAGTTTAGATTTACAGCAAATATGTACACTGAAGGTCAGCGCATGATTTAACCTTTGCTTCCGCAGGTGTGTGTCTGCGTCTGTGTGTGTGTCTGCAAAGACCAAAAATCCGCTCTGTGCTGCCAGCTGCACAGAGCGACTCACTGAAAGGACACAAGCCATTGTTTTGAATGGGGTCCTTTAATGGCTGTGCAGTTTGTGTCGGGGTGTGTATGCGTGTGTGTGTGCGCGCCTCGGCTTTTCAGAGTGCCCTTCTGTGCATGAAACGAGCTGTTCAGTGGAGGCAAATGAGCCGTTTGGTACCACACAGCTAGGAGGAAACATGAATGCCACTCGGAGCAAGGCAATCATTTCCACTGCTTAGAGGGAAAAACCTTCAGGCTTCTGTACGGGCAACCAATTAGTACCAATATGGACTCCCTTCTAATGTTTAATATAGGAGGACATAGAAAACGTAGCATGAGAAGCAGTGGAGTAGAAATAGTTTCTGACAATTATACTATATTGTCTGAGTAATTTATACTGTAGCTGTATTGGGTAAAAAGGCTTTTTAGACGGTGAGCTGTTAAAGTATTCAAACCTCCTGAAACTTTGGTTTAATAATAATAATGCATTTCATTTAAATAAGCATACAGTGTGGTACACAGTAAAAACATTAATCAAAACAAAGCTCTAGATCACTGTATTTAACTGGTTTCTTTAGTCTGTTCCATACAGACAGATTTTACATGAACAATTTGGGGAACATGCAGCAAATAATTATTATCTGTGTCGCCTTTTGTAGGCAATACAGATGAACTCCTGCGGAGCATCAAAACATAAACATAAAGTTATGATGTACTGGAATTATTATGTAATTCTGCACCTCAAATCGACATAGCTGGAGGATATTTTTAACTTATTTTTTTTATTATTTTATATTCTTCAATTGTTCCAAATATTTGACAAACTGTGTCTTCTGTTATTGTGTCTATGTTTCCTGCTTGTCACAATGACCACAGACATTTCTGCGCATTTTGAGTGGCAAGTCATTATATTTACATAAACTCCTCCCAGTATTTTGCACTTTCTGATGATCTGCATATGTTTTGCATATGCTGACACAATCCTGTTTGCATGTTGCTTAAAGATCAGGTTTGCAAATGCTATTGAGTTTGCAGTTGATCTTGTATGTGCTAATCTTTTGTAGATCAGACCCGCAGCATGTTCCATATCAGACAAAACGTTTTGGTTTCATTTTGGTAAAATCTAAAAGAGAGTGTCTTATTTTACAGCGACTTTATTCTTTCCACTGTTTTATAAAGGAGAATTGGACTGCAACACTAATAATTGCCCTATTGGCAGATTCTTCCACCTGAGCACACATCCCTGCAGCTCTTCCAGAGCCACCATAGTTTCTGTGACCCTGCCCAGTATATTGGTTTAACTGGATGTCCGTGTCTGTTCAAATGATGGACTGAACAGAGATCTGCGAGGATTTCAGAGGTTGGAAAGTTGTTTAATCATTTCTGTCTGAACTGTCTCCTGTGTTCCTTTACCTCCTAGATGCTTGTTTATTCAATAATGTTCTCTCTTAACCCTCTGAGGCCTTCACAAAACATCCTATCCTGGATTTAAATTATTCACAACTGAACTATGTTTATTAATCAGGAGACTTCCGAAGGCAACTGGTTGCTTTGAATTTTTCAGGGAAAAAAGGAAATTCCATACATTTTACATACCAGTAAAAAACCTGAAGACAATGCATAAATTTTCTTCTATATGAACTGCTTTGTCTGGGTCTACATAAAAATAAACAAAATAAGAAAGGTTCCAGTGGTTAAGACTTATTTTGCACAGCACCACATGTATATTCCTCCTTGCAGATCCAGGGATGAATAGATTGCTAGACAGAAACGGGAGTAACAAGAATCCACAGTTCTAGTGCAGAAGGCCAATCAAAGATTAATTACGTCCTGACTGCAATTACACAGCAGCAGCATGGGGCCATAAATTCCATAAAAGCAAAATCATCAGAAGCAAATGAAGGTTGTTATTTTTCCCTCCTTTTTGTGAACTGTGATTAGAGTTTTATCAAACCCAATCAAACATGATCCCTTCAGCACCCCACGCCACCGTGTTCAAAGCCAATGCTGATATCTAAATTAAGCATGAATTACCAGAGATCAGTTGCAGTGCTGGCATTTGAAAAATATAAGAGTGCCATGACTTGGTGATAAGGAATACAAGACATCTACTCAGCTCCTGGGTGAGATGGGAGCCCTATTAGAAAAATGCTTAGTAGGCTGATGGAAGTGGAAGTTATCTACCAACTCTGGCAGCTTTTACTATTTCCTCCAGGCCGTATGGCACTGCAGGAGCCTGCAGCACCCATGGGCTCAGCTTCACTTCCAGCTGCAACAATTTTTATACAAATTGAACTGTGTGGTAGAAACTGGTTAAAGAAAACCAAGAAAATTAAGGTAAGTGTGGATGCTGACATTCAGAAAGTGTTTTATGATGAGAAAAATGCGCTCATCCCATTCAAAATTCAATTAAAATTCTTTTCTTTATGAAACTCTGGTATTTATTCTTTTTCTTTTCACACCAACATATTCAATAAAAAGTCCCTGAAAACAGCCTACCTTCCCATAAGCCATTACAAATAAAGATACATGGCAGATATTGAACAAAACTGTATCCATTCATCTCAGTGTTTACATATCGATCTCAGTGTCTTGATTGCCCTTGTTTTGTCTGCTGTGGCCCCAGGAGCCTGAAAATGTACTGCATCCAAGCGTCGGAGCCACAACAAAAAACAGAGTTTGCATCACAGGTGCATTATGTTTGATGGGAATAGAGCATGAAGGCTTTTACTGTGAGACACTTTATGATGAACCGAGATGCTAAAATTCTTGAACTGTTGCATGAAATGAGCTGTTTTGTTGCTGAAAACCAGGTTCTAAACACGCAATAAACCTAAAAAAAGAGTGAGCTGTGACATGCAGTAAATCTGAGCGTTTAATCTCACGATAATGTTGGATGAGTGTGACTTCTCAGAAAGTACTGTATGCACAGATACCCAAAGCAGCACTAAAAACTCTAACCTTTCTCTTTAACTTATCCTTGGTATACTGCAAAAACAACAGTTTCTAGTGCAAATGTCATAGTACCCCTGAAATCAGACACAACTAATTTAGAGGTATCTTTTCAGTAACATACAGGAGCTTGTTTTAAGTAAGTAGTTCCTAAGTAATGATAAAAAAATAATAGTAGTTTCACTGGCAGATTATGTCATTGATAACACTTCTTTTCCCATCAAATGAAAATGTTAAATGGTACAGATCCCATTATAACTGTAATAATCTACAGTTATAAAATTATTGGACAATCTTGGTCAAGAATCAGCTTATTGGTCAAGATTGTTTGCACAAACAAGGAACCTGAATGTGGTTTTCAAACACCCAGCACATCGATGCAACACATAAATATGCAAACTTTAGAGGAACTAAAATAAATATAAAAGATTATGTACAAAAATTTGCAACCATTTTTGGTAGGTAGAAGATCATATTTTAGATTTTCTCTTAGAGTGTTTGTGATATTATACTCATACTTGCTTTGAATGCGAAGAAAAAGCTTTAAGAACATAAAAAGACGGTTCCATTTTGGGCTAAATGCACCAGAACATAACTTATCATCCTGCACATCAGAACCTCCGGCGTTAAGATCTGACTGAGCAGCAAGTTTTGCCCTTTTAAGCTTTTCAGTGTAAATCGTTACTCCTCATGGAGTTTCAGTAATACATTATGCAAACATTCTGTGGCTTTAAGGATTATATCATTCATATACATTCATACTTCACATGTCTAGTTTAATATCACATTCAACATTTTAATTGCATATTCACATTCTGCCCTTCAACTATTCCTCTGTTTAATTCAGGCCTTTTGCCTATATGGTGGACACGTTTCTTTTAAAGGTACAGGTCGTAACACCATGTATTTTGTTCATGTACTCAATTTCCCTGCACACAGTAGGTGACAGCCTGTCTGAGTGATGTCAGGCGCCATGGTTTCTGGTCTCCAATTTAAGGTGTAGGTTTGAATCCAATTTCTGACAAACAGTTTTCTACTCAGCACAGGGTCTCGCTATGATGAAAACCTGTAAGTGAGAAGCTCAATGTGATTCCAGGTAACTCAAAGGGAAAATGTGGCACTAGCAGTGCTCATTCTCTGTGTACTTCACTGCAAGAGTTGGATGTCTGAAAGCCACTGGGGCAGGCCATGATAAATATGGGCTTTTTCCACTTTAATTCACATTACCCACTGGCAAGCATACATTATGTTTGACTGTCCTTTTTAAGAAATAGGCACACAAAAAAATGAGCCTTTTAGGAAAGCTTGGCATTGTTTTCCATCAAGACTGAGAGAATTAAGCTGGCCCTTAATGTGAAAACTGGGAAGGCAGATGAAACAGCTGTGAGGTTTATTGAGCTTTGCTTTGAAATCAGATCAAGACGGATGCCTCCTTTGCATAATTCCTCAACGTCAGCTTGTCATCATCTCCATCAGTAACATACTTTAAAAAGGACCTTTGTGATTAATACTGCATGCCAAGACTGAAATGACAGACTCATTCCCGGCTTAATGATGCTTCCCCATCTTATCAAAGCTGTTGCTTTATGGAGCATCTGAAATTTTGTCATTAACAGCACCTAGAAATTAACTTTGTTTTAGTACTCTGATTTTAGATCTTAGTACAGATTTATGACACTGGTGTTAATGGAAAACTGCACTTGATTGTAGAATTGTCAGAAAATACAATTTATCTCACCTAGGTTAGTTTTTTCATTAGATTTGGTGCATCTCACGTCACTGCGTTAAAGCTGGCTTCTCAATGCTCCACATGTCTTAAACACTTGTTGCCATTTTTGGTGCAGATATTTTTAAGGGAAAATTAGATTTGCACAATGTTGGCTGCTTTGAAAATATCTTTTTTTCGATTACAAAATTGACAAGCCTTGAAGGCTGCGCATAATGTTCCAACACAGAGTCAGAACACAATTAAAAGCCGTTTTGCACTCACCAAAGCTTGGCAGGCTTCGTGAAAGTCTTTTCATATTCATTGTGTAAGTACTGCACAAAGGTCTCGTGCCATTTTACTCTCCATTAAGAGACTGATGCAACTGCTAATGGAATTGAAAGGGCATTTGCTTTGACTAGATTGCCCTTCACCAATAGGAAAATTGCTGTATATGTGGATCAGAAGAATTCAATCAAAACAGATCACAGAACCTAGAGACGCCACTGCTTTTCAACTACACCTCACAGTATTTACATTTTACAGGGAAATACCAAGAATATCCACAAAATTATCCAGCACCTCTATCCTTAAAAGTTGAATTTGAAAAACATATAGATATTGAGGGAAATCTGAACCAGTCTTTTATTTTAAATATACATTCCAATATCCATCCATCTATTGCTTATACCCATTTATCTATGCAGGGCCATAAGGTGCTGGGTCCCATTTCCAGCAGTCATTGGATGAGAAACCAGGTCACCAGTTCACACCGGAAAGAAAACCATTCACACGCACATTCATAAAGAGAGATTATTTTACCTAATAATCATGTATTTGTGGGAGGAAGCTGGAGTACCTGGAAAGAACTCATGCATGCAAATGCAAACTCCATGCAGAAACAACCCAGGATCTTCTTGCAGTAAGGCAACAGTGCTTCCCATTGCTCCACCGTGAAGTCATATTCTAATAAATGTGTCCATATATGAAAGGCATGTTTTAAATCTGGCGATTCAAAATCCAAGCTCTGCATTAACAGAACCAGAATTCTGTTTTTATGCTCCTTTCATCTGGAACAAACTTGCAGAAAACCACAAAACTGATGAAAACATAAGTTCCTTTAAATCAAGGGTAAAAACCTTTGAGCTGGTTTTGATTCATGACAACTGGAGTTTAATGTATATTTGCTTGATGATGATGGATTTTGACAGAATGTATTTTTTGTTGGTGTTTAATAATTGGTTACTGTATTATACTTTTATAGCTACTCTACAGATAAACCTGACCTAACTTGGGAGAAATAATATTTATTTGGTTTCAAGTTAAAAATCCAAATCTGCTGATAATTATCTCAGCTGTCAATAGAAAGCTGTGAGGTGTAATTTATCAGAAGTGATTGAAAACTATTCGCTACTTTTATCTTTAACTTCATAATATACATAGTAATAATGTTTTGGGGTTATCTTTTATTCTTATATGCTTTTCTGCAAACATTTTGGCAGCTTTATAAAATCTAGTTTGAGCTGTAATCAGCTAGCCCTTCTTTTCTGTCAATTTAAAATCCTGACTATTTGTATTTCAAATAAATATTTATCTCATGTTTTTTTTTTTTTTTCAGTTTTTCCTAATTTTTAATGAATTTCTTTATCTCTTGCTATCTACCTTATTTTTCCAGATTATTGCACACAATCATAATGCAAGACAGACAAATGAACTCCAGCTTCCACTGCTTCACTGTAAACAGGATTATGGAGCGGTTATAATGAAACTGTTCTCCGCTTTATCTTTTTCAAAGCTTCTGAAGATAGACTTAGGAAAAGTCTTTTGACTAAAAATGCAATTATTAATGTTGCTCGGTTTTTGTTGTGTTCTACAGTGCAAACGAAAGATGAGAACAGAAGGAAACATGGCATTTGGAGTGAGGATGTTTTTTTTAAAATGATAATGACAACTTGAACTTACATGACAGATACTTAAAAGTTTTTTTTTTATTATTTGGATTTAGCTTCCAGAGACTTTTCTTGCAGACACCAACCTTAAAGACACAGAGGCTTCCTCCTAAGAAGTCCTGAAGGTATATGTGGAGGCCAGACCCAGTGGAATCTGGAACCATCAGAAAATAAAACTTGCCCAGGGTGAAGACTGTTGGAAATTCCAGAGACATGGGGTTTTGGGAGAAATAAGAAGCAGAAGCTGTTTGAATTCTATCTTACTTCCAGCTTGAGAAAAATCTTCACCACTTTCACAGCCCTGCCCACTCTTCCTCTGACTCTCTATGTGATCAAAGACAGACATTTCTTTTAAGCTGTTTCTGAGAAGAGGAACCAGGACGTAACCAATGTTTCAAATATTACATAATCATTGCAATATATAAAAGTAAATGAAAAAGATTTTTCTGCTTTCCATACATTATTTGGTCCTACAGAAATGTACACTCGTCGGCACAAACTAGGTTGCTGCACATTTAAAATGCACAGTTTGTAAGAATATCTCTGAAGAGCTGAAACCTTTGAAAATACACTGTAAAAAAAACATTGCTGTTTATCTACCCCCCCGCAGCCTCACCCTCCTCCAATCACTACTACAGATGGCAGATCAACATACAGATGATGACTGCTTAGCCGTTCTCTCTGTCACTTCTCCGATTACATAGCAATTACACCCCTTCTCAAAAGCTGCTTTGACAATTAGTCTGCTGACAAAACACTTAGTTCTATTTATTCATGTGTGGACAGCTTTGGCTTCTTTGGTTTTCCAGAAGATCTTGCACACACCTTGATGGGAAGCTAGCTGTGTTGAAGGCAGCATATCTTGTAAAAACCTACCATAACTTGCATGTTTTCTAAAGTTTTGTTCTAGTGTGATCCAACTAAAATCAGAATCAAAGTCGCAATTTTTATTTTTCTGTAACAATAGTAAAACAATAGGTTCTCCCCATGCTTCACTTATTCTCTCTGGGTACTCCGGATTCCTCACTCAATTTAAAACTAAGTCTGTTTGGTTAATTGGGTTCTCTAAATTTGCTTAGGTGGTCCCTGGTAGGTGCCCAGTGACCAATGCAGAAAAACACCAGCGCCCCCACAGCCCTGCAAAGTGACATGCTAGAACTGAAGACAAATTTCTTGGCCTGAAACTAAAATGCTCTTTTATTGCAGCAGCATAATGTCCAACTATGAATGTAAATATGATGTAACACTTAGGTTCGTTATTTAAGCCACTTCCTTTTAGGCAGAACGGAAACTGTACTTATAAAATTTAGCCAAAAATAACAGGTTTCCTTTAACAACCTTTGGACACTAGCTTAACGCCAACTGGCTGCTTGGGAGTGATACCAGTAAAAAGCATCAAAAAGCTGCAGAATATAGTAGCTCTCAAAAACCAGACATGGGAACCCCCAATCCGGAGAGCTTGGTCAAAGATCCGTCTTTCTGCATGTTCAGCCATGGGAAATGTTGAAGCAGAGGTTTTGTACTGCTGGCAAAAGGAGTAGTACAAAATACTCACAACAGAAGTACCAATAACTATGCCATCATTGACTATAAGGAAAATATATTTTTTATATTTTACTCTGCTGAATAACTGCACTAAAATAAAAGGTTGGATTTTCTAAAATGTTCAGCATGAGAGCACAGCAATAAAAGATTAATTCATTTAAATGATTTTTATACATATTTACAGAGAGTGCCATTAAATTTTGTATGTACACCAGCGTACGCTACAGAAAATGTTCTTTGGCTCAACTAACAAAAGAGTAAATCCTGAGCATGAAAATAATTATATTTCAAGAATAACCGGGCTGGAAATAATTCAGAAGGTTAAATGTCGGGTTTTTCAGGAGGCGATCAGAGACAATTTAAATCCTAACATGTTTTTATTACAAAGGTGTGAAAAAATAGAGAATTTAAAGACAATTTTTAAAGAAGATAGTTACTGAGTGAGAACTATGATGAATGCTGTGTGCTCCATATAAAGCAAAACAAAGACATAAAACTATTTATCTGAATTCTGACCAGGTCATTCATAAGAAGTAACTATGTCCACATACGCCAGTTATCAAATTTGTTAATATAAAATACAGAATAAACCAGCTTTAAGAGCATTCTGCATTAGCATCATTGCTATTTCTCAGTACATTAGGAAACAAATGAACCTTTCCCATTTGCAATCTCAGTTTCAGCCCACGTTGCATCATTCATGCAGGCAACAAATTCCAAGCCTGACAGTTTGTTTACATATTTAATGTGCTTTTTTAATAACTACATCAGCAGCAACGTGCCACTTCCTCTCACAATGAAAATCAATATTCCCCTGCATCATCCTTTCTGATGTTGAAGGAAGATTAAGATGAGAGTAAGCTGCAATGCATCAAACGACAAGGAAACCTGAGGACACCGGGAGACATGCTATTATACAAATGTCTCTGCTGATCCCTTTGTTGTGAATCTGCTGCATGTTTGAACTAAACTGGCCCGGAACGTAGCCATTCGCTCACTATGTGTATGACTGCAGGTGTTTGAGCAGTGGCTCTAACAGCCAGTAGTTGTGATGGTGAATGGTTGATGGGCCCAACGTGAAACCCTTGTTAGGGTGGTCCAGGCTGGCGCAGGGAAGCTTTTAAACATTCACAGGCTTTGCAATTTATTTTCAACTGCAGTGCATCTCAGAAGGTCAGAAACAACAATAGAGCTACACTATATAGTTCTGCACAGGTTTGAGTCACTTCTCTGACCGCGGCAACAATCCTGCAGCAGTAAGTGCACAAAAAAAGCATGTTTTCTATGCTTTTTATATTTTACATCACCCCCTCCATCATCTGGAGGGGGTGATGTGCATTCTGAGAACTATTCACATGCCTCCCTATTCATTTACAGCTCACTTCCCCAATCACTTGAGAAAATGGTTTGAGGACAAAAAAAAAACAAAAAAACACTTATGGCTGTAGTGGCGGTCTTTTCCAGCGGTTGCTGTAATTGCATTTCCTGTGCAAATCGCTCAGTTTTGTGGGGAAGCCAGACAAAGAAAGTACTATCCATCTAAAAATGGGGAAAGCATATCTTTTCCTGATTAATTGTTAGCATATTGTTCTCAACTGGATGCACTCCACTTGCAGAGAGGACTAATTTTCACCTCCATTGTGAGAAAATTTGAGGAGGAGGTTTACTCTGTGTGTGTCTTTCACAAAACATCCGAGGAACAAATAGGACAACAACAACATTCTCCAGAACTTGATATCTTTGTAAGGAGCCAAAAACCTCAAGTAGAGTTATACATTATTCAGTTTATTACTAGTGTTGTGTGTCTTTTTTCATTAAAACCAGGCTCAACAGAGGCACAGCAAGAGAATCACAGATTTTATTGAATCATTGTTTTAGCTAAACGCACATTAGGGGGAACACATTTTGCTTGCAAATAAGTAAACATTCATTTTGACAAAAATCTAAAAAAGAACTGTCAGTTAATCACTGCAACAGCTTTATGCTGAGCTGCATATGTAGTTATATTTACTCAATTACATTTACTTCAGTAACATTTTAGGAAAAATTTACTTTTAGGAGCATTTTTAATACGGTGTACTTTCTATCTTTACTTGAGTAATTTTATTATGAAGTATCGCTGCTCTTACTTGAGTAAAATGTCTGAATTCTCTACCCTCTGCCAGTAACTTCACTGACAATATACTGTGTGAAATGTAGTGTCCGTTGTGTCTAATGTCTTAAGCTGCTGGGACCTTGAATTTCCCAAGGTCCAAGGGGGTCAATAAAGTATCTATCTATCTATCTATCTGAAGATCAGGCTTCACAGATACAGACACAGACCTGCAGTTTGTGTTGAAGTTTCATATGTTTTTACTGAAAGACATTCATTTGGAAAAATGTTTACTTGATTTTCTTACTTTGTAATTATAACAAAATAAAACAATTAGTTTTGCTTTGGTCATTAAAATACCAAAATTTCCACATAACTTTATATTTGATCAAGCATACATTATCAAACAAGTAATGTTTGATAATGTAATTTTTAATTATTAAATGCCTATTGCATGTTTGATTAGTAGCCTTTTTACCAAATACTTTTTAAATAATTTCTTAGACGGCTACTTTTTACTTTTACTTGAGTAAAAATATGTAAAAGAATATCTCCTCTTTCTTGAGTGCAGTTTTTGGCTACACTACCCACCTCTGACTCTTCGATGCTTTATTTGAATGTCTAAGACAAAAGGACAAGATTGCAGATGGGCTAAAATGAGTTCCCTCTGCAGGATGAATCACTTAAAAATATGCACCTAAAATCTCAAGAAAATGTGCAAAAGATTGTGGAAATGTGACCAAAAGATAAAAAAAACTTTAAGCATGGTACACATACATAGAGCTCATTTCTTCAACTGGTTGAATAATTCTGTTACCAGGTAACAAAAATGTGACAAAGCACAAAAGTGTATTCAGCTCAACATAAACATTTCTAATGCTGTCTGGGATATAAAAAAAACATCCCTGTAACTTAATACTGCAAAAATAAAAATGCATTTCTTTAAATGAAATATGCTGGAATTAAGAAATGATAAATATGTGGTGCTACCTTAAACCGCACACATTAGCTCAGCCTTTAATAATTAATGCCCTGTCATCCAAGTCTCTTTATCTAATGAACTTTTATGAGCAAACAATGCAAGCTGAGCCATGTTATCTCTCCCATAACGGGCTGCTTCCAACATGCCCAGATATAATTCTTTAAACCAACATTTCTTGCAGCGTCTGGCTCGAGAGTTAGAGCTATAGCACACAGGCTGAAAATCCCTCTGCTTTCCAAAGAGCTTTCCTGGGGCTAAGGCTATGAATTGATATCCCACTGTTGCATTACTCCTGGCCACTGAGCAGAGCATGGGACAAGAATAATAATGGGACAAATCATTGGTTTTTCCTCATACTGCTTACCAACTTGTGCATTAGAGTGGTGGGGCGGCTCATGCTGAAGATGTCAATAACCTCAACGGGACGTGAGTGATGAACTTTATGTGTGCAAGCCCATGTTACACTCCATGCACGCGCGCATTGAAAACACACTCTAAAGCCCACTGAGAAAAGCCTTCCAGCGCTAGTGATGTTTTGGAATTTTCCGTCAGAACACCCTCCGTTCCTCTCGGCGAGAAGAAGATGTAACCCGCGTACCCTCTGAGGCTTGCTGCATGCTCAATCAGCAACATGATATGGCCCACGGCTGTGCGGTGAGGTCACTGCTGGAGTCTTGAAGACTGATCATGCATGAGGTGGCAACACGGCACTTTCTGACTAATGTGCTACGGCTATGCTGCTTCCACAACTTCCGTCCGGCTGCACAGCCTCGGCTCCACCCCAGGAAACTGGGATCTGACTACAAGTCTCTGGGTATTGAGCTGGAAAGTACAGAAATTTTTCTAGACATGGACTATTAAAATCATAAGCAGTTGAGCTGTGAAATTTGTGACTTATCACAAACTTTTAGCTCTGCTGTGGAACAGAGACACTGATATGACAAGCAATCCACTTTAATCAAGATGACTGCGCTTTTGTGCAACTACAGTTGTAAGTGATGTCCCTCGAGTGGCCTGGCATCACAATTCATTAGTAAAACTGGTCTTTAAAGCTTAATCCGCCGTGCAGCCTTTCTTAATTTTTAACCTTTCCACCCTTCTTTCTCAGAGTGGCTCTCAAACACTTCTACATCATTCCAATCAACAATAAAAGTGGTCAGTGAAGTCAGATGTACTGTCCTTCAAAATGCCACTTTATCTGACAACAACAGACAAGGCTGCCTGCGCTCCAGTCTTCATTCTTCTTAGAAAATACCACCCTAAGCATCATCTGTCATGTATTGGCTGCAGCCTAACATTTCACTTTGTTTGGCAGACATTGATTTTTACCTCCAAGGTGTTGTCAAGGAGGCATCCAGCTCATACATACCTCCTGTGCCGTTTCTTCAGAGACCGCTTTCACAGGAACACACACACACAGATAAGTTCAGAGAAATTATTGTATTTGAAGGTAGCCAGAATTATAACCAGATTTGTTCAAAAGGAACACCTGGGAGCATCAATTGTACGTAATATGCCGAGAAACACATTTTTCTGCAAATATTTCTGTTCCTAATTTATTGTGAAAATTCAGCCAGCACATAAACACAAAGATTTAAGCAGATTGTTGACATGCATCAAAGCATGTTACTACTGTAAAAAGTGGGAGTCTGTTGAGATTTCCCAACACTTTCAACGCCAAATCGCTCAGCCAAAAAAAAAAACTCCTCCCGACACCAGACGTCAAAACATGTGGTCACTAACGGATTTATCCAATTCTCCATCCATATGTTTGGTGGTGCTTTTTTTGTTGTTGCTTAAGCAAGTCAGATAAAAGCAATTTATCAACCGCCAGAGTCTCTGCCCATCCCTCTGCACACAAGAACACATATTTGCAGCCTAGTTGAGCACCACTTTATATTCATTAAGTGTCATAGTGTTATAATAAATAGCTGGCTCAAAAGAGCAACACTATATCTTGTTTAAGGACTTATTAGGAACCAAAAACAATGATCTATGAAGAAGTCTTAAAGGTAACATGTCACAATCTAATGATAATATTAATGGTAATATTTACATTAAAAATAGTATATAGGATGATAACCTTCAGATGGTTAACCTTCAGTGGTCAAGTTTGCCAAAAACTATAAATTCAGTTGAGTTTTTTTTATTACTCTCATAAACAGATTATTTTTGGCTACACTGTTTTATACAGGAAATTATCATTTCTGTTCTGATTAAGTTTCTTCATCAGACTAAAAGTAACTGTTGAAAACAACCTTTAAATGTATTAAAATGCTTTATTTGTTGGTCTCCTATAGTATCAGAACCTTATTTTTTAGCTTTAAGAATCATTACAATTGATATCGATAAAGTCTGGGTGTCTAATCTATAAAATGTATTCCACTTAGCACATTTATTACTAAAATAACTTTTTTATGCAATTATTTATTCTGACTGTAGTTAAATTAATGTGACATAACGTGGGGATTCCCACATAAAACCTGTAACATCTGTGACCAATTTTAACTCAGATTTTTTCATACCAAATCAGATTTCCAATTTTATTTGTTTTTCTCTTTATCATAACCTCTGGGAGTAAACCTAAATGCAAAGTCTAAATACAAACTGTAAAACATGTTTGTAAAACAAAATGGCTGGCCCTCGGCGGGCTGACATCAGAAGATTCAGATTAACCTAAATTTAAATCTTCACAAAAAAAGACTGATAAAATTAATTTAATCAACACCCCTAATATAATAAATTATGTTTTGTGAAATATTCTGCAGGAAAGAAAAAATAACAATGGAGGCTTATGGTCTTTGTCCTTATTGCTCGAAGTATATATGTCTGCTCACAAGACAATTAACAAGAACAACATAATGGGAGGAAAAGCAACAATGGTAACAATTTAGGCATGTGTTCATCCTTGAACTGTTTTTAATGAATTGTGAAAGTAGAACAAATGATCCTTTACAAATGTAATTTTATTTCATAAGATCATTTTTCTTTTCCCTAAGTTTGTGAAAGCTTGTTTGTTGTTTTATTTTCCTTCTGACCATGTAAAGTACTTTGAATTGCCGTGCCTCTGAAAAGAGATAAAATTGCCATGCCATCTCGACACCCCTTGTTGGTGTTTCATGACATTCAGAGGGTCCCTTTGCCAACTCTGACAACCTCTGGGATAACCCAGTTCTATTTCTGCACACTTTATGGCTTTATTTATACAGCATTTTGGGTCATCATGCCTGAATTCACTCATGGATGCACATGACAGAAAAACAGCTAGTGTTTAGTTTTGACAAAAACTTTTTCCTGGGATGAATGTTTTCCAAACCAAAACCAACTGGGGGGGTTAAAGTCGACCCACTGCTGTTAAAAATCAGATTCAGCAACAAAGAAAAGAGTAAAGAAGAAATGAACATGATCAGAAAGCCAAGATCATGGAACAAGACTTATCAACTATGCTGAGTCTGTCTTCGGTTCTGGGATCCTGGATGCATCTTGTGGGACGACATACTATGTGTGGCCCCCATTTAATAAAACCATTTAGCATTGCTAAGCTGCTTGTCACAGGTACCTTGATAACCATAAGTAAAGATCCATGTTGCTTAGAAAGTGAAGTCTCTTCAACAGAAAACGGAAACGTAGGACATTATTGATCAATCCGGTTCCATCCACAACACTCATGACATGTAATGAGAGCAGACACAGTTATTAAAATGGCGGACCCACTGAGTGAAACTGCTGCCTGTAGCAGAATAGAAATGACAACTTGTATAGAGCTACCAGCCTCATGGAGACCAGTTCCCTGAAATTTACTTTATAGTTCTGGATGTTCCACTCTGGGAACAACACTTTCCTCTCCTCTCTCAAGGTTCAATCTCACCTCCATTGTGACACCATCATGTTAATGGAAAAATTGTCTTTTTTTCCTCCAAAAGCTGCTGCATGGAGAGAGAGAAAAAAAAGAGACAGGGGTGAGGCATAGCTGTTCATCTCTCAGCCTATTTACATCTTGCTGAGAGCAAGCATCATAAAGCTGCTCTGTTTTTAAAAGTGCGTTATAAATATCCTGAAAATTTATGAAAATGAAACAGTGCGGGGAGAGCAGCTTCATCATTCAGATGCACAGTAGACTGATAACTCTTTCCAACAGTTCAATGGCTTATATATTAGAAATTCACTTCAAAACGGTCAAAAGTTCAGTTCCTGTAGCAGCTAAAGTGTTCTACTGTGCATGTTGCAGAGCTATTATGGGCTCACTTAATACTTATTACTTCTAAAGAAGAATATAAACAAAATGAAAATAGTTTCTTCTCATGCTTAAAGCATAAGCAGCAGAATATATAATTTAAGGTAATAGCTGGAAATGCAATCAGTCCCATTTTATGCATTTGATGAGCATCTTGAAGCCTAAAACTTGATCAGCACATAAAACAGAAATGAACTGGCATTTGCATCTCAAAAATATTCTTTTACTTTTTTCCGCTGAACATTAAAACTCACTGAATATTAAATATGTTTGCACAATTGTGATGGCATTTTTATGTGCATGAGTGGGCGCAAATGCTGTTAACATGCTGAGACCACGAGAATAGTACCAAGCAGGTAGCGGTGATGACAGCTTTCATTAAGTTTCTCCGTTCACATTCTCCGTTCACACACAGGGCTATGCATGTCTTCAGTTTAGTTGGTTGTACTTGTAAACTATACAATTTGCTTTTCGTGCCTCAGCAGGCATCAATTAGCGCCTCCCTCGCGCCTCTACATCTGAACAGCACTGAGTTTGGTTCCGTGCTGCTTGGAACATGTTGTGAATCTGTCATGACTCATCTGAAAGGGAGGAAGTGTTCAACACGGGAGAGCTTAATTATTGCTCACCTCGGGCTTTTAAGTCAGGACTGAATATCAGACATTGTGCTCCGTGAAATGGCATTCATCACTTCTGCAGGATTATATCCAAAACTGTACTTCATGTTGCAAATAAGAAATAAAAAGATATTCTGTCTCAGGTGCACCTGGATTTTGCAATTGCGCAACATGTGAGGAAAAACAAAGTCTTTAATGAATAGTTTTTATACCACAGCATGAAACAATTTTCACTGAACTGCTGTCTTCTTGAAATTATTCACAACTGAGAATAAAAACTGAGAAAATAAGAGATATAAGAACATCAAAAAGAGTGACATATTTCCAAAAATGTGCCTACTTTTAACAAATAATGAGGTATTTTAAAAAAGAAAAGAACAGCAGACATGTGACTGGTGAAAATGCTGAAAAATCTTTTCTGACTAGTTTCAGATGGCCTTCTCTAGTCTAGTTGTTGATGTGGCAGCAAATGTGGAGCAAAGTTTGGGCTGATCAATTAGTCAGCAGGAAAATGAACAACAAAAGGTTGTCATGGGGACGCATGATGAATTTATTACTATACGATGAGCAGAGATCAGTAGTAACTACTTGCACTTACTTCAGTAACATTTGAAAAAAATACTTTAGGAGTAATTTTACTTCATCATACTTAGTTTTTACTTTCATGTGAGTGAAGCCATTATGAAGTACTGTTAATCTTACTTGAGTAAACTATCTGGGTAAACTATCTGGGTACTCTACAGTGGGTGGAGTACCCACCAGAATAACTCACTAAATAAAGTTAGTGACTTAGTAATGAACTCACTAACTTCTTTTAGCAAAGAGATTCTCTCCACACTGGTAAGGATGTTGGCCTGTTGTTTCACAGCCAACCCAACTCCAGTTTTCAAAATGATCCATTACAAAATGTACTTTATTTATACCATTATTTCTTGCTGTATTTTTAAAAGAATCTTATAATTATGACTCCTGTAGACATAAAGTCTCTGGGGTCAAACCTTGACATCTTGCTGCTGCACTGTAAGCAAACACTTATTAAATTCATATAAAACAGTTAAACTAAAAAAGTCAACTTTGTTTTCACAGATTTTCATTGAGACAGCAGCTTGATGCTGTCAGAAGCCTGTGCTGATGGGCCTTTCAGCTGCGCACGCAGCAGAACGTGACATGTCTCTGTGGTGGAAGACACTGATCGTCCTTCAGATTGGGCTTAATCATGTTTGCTTTATCCCAATTAGATAAGGAAGGAACGTCGTCAACACTCGAGCTCTCCGCCGTCTCCTCCGATGGTCTCCAAGCTTTCCCTCCCGCTCACCAAATGGCATCAGTAGGAGGCAAAGGATGGTCCACATTCACACCCGGATGAGTCATTTCACACTGGAATACATCCATCAGAATTAGGATCACAAAAGCCAAGATGAGACTGACAATGGAAACTGAGAAGTGATATTTGAGAGAAAAGGCGGCAGAGAGAGCATATGGCTTCACAAAACCGTAAATTGTCGGTTTATAAAAGGCAGCAGCTGGTTAAGTTTCCTGTCTCGGATTAGTATTGACCACACGGAACTGAACAAAGGCTTATTAATCTAACATGGTTGGCATGAGAGTGTGCAGTCACACTATCACAATTCATCCATAATGCACAATCAACTGTCACTATTTGAACATGTTTCTCCTTCTGTGTCCTGATAGTGCAGTTTTTCATGCTTTGTTGATTTTCTGCGGCAAAATATGAAGCCAGATCATAGCAGAAAGCACAATCTGTGTCCGAATAATCCAGAGAAAGGTAAGGAGCTGAAATCATCTCAATTCCTAACCAGCATGCAGAAAACACAACCAGTCCCTACAGCGCGACACAGTCTTTCCCCCCTCGTCAAAACGGAAAATAAATCAATTCTGAAAAATAATGTATCACAGAGAATGATGACTGCATACATGTAGAATATGATCTGCTTCTTTTAAACCCTGCCTATGCTCCGGATGTCGTGCAAATAATGGAAGACAATGAATTTTGACCTCATCCTGATGTTTATTCAAGGCACTGTCAATAATATAATCCCTATGATTTAGTTAGGAATCACATCTGCCACATTCAGGTGAAGGCCACCTTTCTTCTACATATTCATGAGCAACAATATTGACTAAATGTCTCATCTGGCTAAATATAAAATGGGTTGCGAGGCACAACAGGATCAGATAGCGTGAACATAAGCAGAGGAGAAATGCATACAAGAGATTCTGGGATTACCTCAAAGCTGGAAAGCTAACAACGTCTTCTCATTCAGGTCTGGTCACTGATACCCAGACGTTACTGTAGAAAATGTCTGGCAGGCGAAGCAGCAACTTCCTAAGAAACATGGCACTAGAAAGACTTTGAAGTTTCCTTCTGCACCGGTGCCAATCGGTCAAAAACAACAGCTTCTGTTCTCCAAACGTCATGCTCTAATTCATACCTGCAGCCACAGTGTGCTAAACCGCAGTGGTCAATAAATATAGCGGGACACGGTCACGGAGAGTCTTTTCTGTTCTCGGAGTGACAATAGAATCTCATTGTCAGGTGTTTAGGCAGATAAGGTCGCACACCCTCTGGGATTAGCGTCTGCTTTTCATCAGTGTAATGCTTTAAAAACAGGTTTAGCAAACGTGCCGCGGATCAACCAATTTAAATGCTAAACCTTTTTCTCATGTAGAAGATTGGGGCCAGGGGCTAAACACATACAGATAAACAAATCAACCTAGCTGTAAAGACTGAGAGCGGGGAAAGCAAATGAATGACCCTCGCTGTTTTATTTGCAGAGGCAGATCTGGGAAATTGGCGATATAGTCTGCAAAGTGCTGCGGTTGATTCTCTTGTTTAACGTGATAACACTTTGAGTGTCGAGTCCCTCAGAAAGAGCCGACCTGCAGGGCGGGATGGGGGGCCTTTGTTGTTGAGATCTACAGGGCTTTGGGAGTTTGCTATAGCAGCGCGAGAAGCTGGTTTTGAAATGTCACATAAGCAGTAGAAGTCAGTTCCACGTACAGTAAGAATATGTACCGCCACTGCTCAGACGCGACCCGCAGCAGTCATTGAATTAGGAGCTGGCTGGATCATGCTGGGAAGCGACATTACTCTTTGAGAGCAGCATAATGATCACTATCAATCTCTTTATTGTCGAGTCACATTAGTGAAATATCAGGGAAGGGTACGGGAAAGGGGATGGAGACTGCCGAGAGACATCCTCTACCGTGGCGGCATGACAGTGCATTAATCACCGAGGCGGGAACCCTCTCCATGGCCGGGATCAGGACTGTCAGGATAAACATGCTAATGTTTAACCCAGGAGGGAATGTCTTGTTGGTGACCCACCATGCTGGCAGCGTTTTGCTTTGGAAAACATTCCAGCTTTCTCATTTGAAATTCACATTTTTCTCTCAGGCTATTTCAAAATGTCGCAGCCGATATCTCCAGTCATCTTTTTGAAGGAATTCAGAGTCAGCCGGGGAGACAAAACTGCCACTATTTCACAATCAGTCGGGCTTAACAAAGATTTCTGGATGCAGATATCCAACTCGGTCATTTTCAATGTAATAACAAGCATGAAAGATACTGTATTTAAAACTATAATACCACATCTTACATGCACCATGAAACAGCAGGATGAATGCTTCATGACTTTCAGAGCCATATAGGGAGAGATGCAGAGGAACTCATAACGATTTCTTCCATTAACTCCATCAATCTGAGTTTGCTCCATCAGTTTTACTTAGTGCTGAATGTCTCAGCAGTCTCTGCCAGAGAGTTGCTACAAGTGCCTTTGCTATGGGGGATAAATTTTGGAGGTGAAACTTTTTTTTTCACTCTTTGCTTCTAGTATAGCAGCGCACATGTCACCGTCAAGTGGTTTATGAAACCAGCCCTTCCCCAACTCCGCTACTTCCATCTAAATAATGAATACTCTGCCACTTGCAGTAATCCTCTGGCAGCCGTTCCCAGAAATAGAACAAAGATAGACAGAGCACTCCTTCTCCCTCCTTCACTTTTAAAAACAAATAATGGTGATTTCTTTCCTAGACGCCGCTTTCTGAATCTTACGGCGTGTCGGGGATGTGCGGCACCGCTCGCAAACAGCAAAAAGAAAAAAAAAAAAAAAACCTGTGAAGTGCTGAGTTATTGCCGGTATTCAACATTCTTGGCCACATCTAGGTCGCAACTTCAAAGTTTTACTTAGTACCCATTTGAAGGGAACATCAAAGCATGGATAAGCCAGCGATTTCAAAAGGCATCAAGAGCTAACCTAAAAGGTACAGTACTGCGAAGGGCACCTATGAGCTTTCAATGATGGATGATAACAAAGAGACAAGGCGGATAGGAAAAGACACGGGTAAGAGAAATGGGTGAAAGGAGTAATAATTGGTGGAAGAGGTGAGCCTATATTAAACAGGATCTTATATTAGATGGTATGTTTGAACTCTTCTACAAATTTGTTCATCTGGTAGCAGAAAGAAAAGTCAGAGCTGATGAGTCTGGGGAGAATATCTGCCTAAGTGTCCTATTATTTAGGAATAAAAAGCTCTGCTTCTCTTCCCATCCACTGCCCCTGATTATGGAAGACGTGAAAGGAGGGGCTGAGATTTTTTTTCTTCCTCTGACATGTCCTATTGCACGCAGATGTCGTAATAAGGTGCAGTTAGCCAGTTTCATCTGTCAAATGCTTGCCTGAGACCCAGCATTATGGGAAACACACACATCTATGGTAAGCATTCTATTATTCCTAGAAGAGGTCGTTTAATGCATAGCATTACTCATTTACTGTAACTTGACTCTCCCACACAAATCTACTGTAGGCAATACAAATCTAAGCCATCTTGTTATAATCAATATCTTCACTATTTGGCTATTTGTTTACTCATATTGCAGTGCATTCTGGGTAGCCGTACAGCATGATACGCCTGTGAGGCTCAGAAACAAGCAGATAAACAGCAAATTTCACAAAACTAGCAAATAAAGAGATGGAACATTATCAAACACACTTTCTGAATGTGAAGAATCTGAATGTGAAGACGGTAAATAAAGTAGATAATTGGCGCACCATAACAAGGAAGTGCCAGACTCATCAAGTAAGCAGAACCTTTCTGTTCCAAAAAGCTGGAGAGAGCTCTTTCACATCTGGATCTCATGGACATGGCATATTTTTATATAGATCTATGCAAATCTTATCAACTTATAACTAGAAACAACAATTACAAGTTTCATATTTTTGATAAATATTGTTTTGTGTTTTAAGCCCACATTACCAATATCTCTCTGGAACCAGAAAAATCCAAGTTTTGTTTTCCAATCACATGCTCCTGATTATTTTAGTAATTGATTATCCTAGCAGTTATTCTCATGATTAATCAAAGCAAATTCTGCTTATTTTTCACTTTGCTAAATGAATTTTTTTAACTAAAATATTAGAATTACAAAAGAAAATGTATAAAGACAAAAACTTATAAATTCCTTTTTTAAATAACAAACTAAACATGTCATTGCCTAAAGTGCAACAACATAGCATTACTTTTGTGTGTGCGGGATCATTTGTAGCAGAAGATGCATCTACAGCTAAAAAAAATAGTTCTAACACCAACATGTGAAAAGCTCTGCCTGACTTAACATCAGTGCTGTCTACGGCTGACATGATTTGGATTAATATTTGGAGAGCAAAAGGTGCATCATAGGACATTTCTTTTACAGAATTGTAACCAGGTGAAGCTAAAACTGCCACTTGAGGATTTCTGGGTAGAACAACTTTACAGACAAAGAAGGTTTTTCATTGCAGATGCAGAATGTAGGTACTTTTCATAGTTTAGTTTTAATTACTGCCCCCAAGGTGTTGCTCTTTCAGTAAATGGCTGAAAAAGTCTGTATACTCCAGTATACAGACTGGAGTATAGTATTGATTACCGAATTAGTTGATTATCTCAATTATAAATTAATCACAGTAAATCCAATTCATTGTTACAGCCCTAATGCAAAGTTTCAGACACTTTGCTACAGACTCAGGCTCTTCTGCCTCAGATACTTCTGGATGTTATCGAGAAGCAGAAGATGACGTCCGGTGTGTATTTTAACCAGCAAAAGCAACAAGTGTTCCTGTACTTTGTACCAAAAAACTGTGCAAAAAGGAATTTGGAAAGTATTTATTTATTTTCTTTTACATTAATAATAAAAATAATAACCTGTCTTTACCCAGGTTTGTCTTCGACAAGAGACCCGAGCAAAATATAATGAACTCCGAACTTTACACAAGCTTTAATGTTAAATTATAGTAGCTTGAGTCTGGAATGGACTGAATCCAAGTCTTTACTGGTTGATGCACTGTGTGTTTGTGATCATAATGTTGCACCATGAGTGATGCACTGCATAGAGAAATGACACAGTCACACATGTACAGTTTGATATTTACGTGAATAAATGTCTAACTGCACAATACTATCTTTTTTAATAAATATATGTATTAAGTCAGGCCACAGAACTCTTGTTTCTGATGTTTCTTATTGTTTTTTTACTATCTGGAGTTAAGCTGCTATGAGCACAGTAGCATGTTGCTGAAGGCTGCTGAGGAGGAAGCTTAGTCATTTTACAGCACATATATATGCAGTCCAGTGATTCTTTAATAATTCAGCAACCTTATTTGAATTTTTTTCATTTTAGAATTGCAAAGCAGATTAATTTCACATTGTTTGAGAAGCGTTTACAGCACAGTAAGTTCAACTAGAAACAGAAGAACCGAGTCGAGCTCGGCTGCAGCTCCTCCGTTGATCATTTCACAACCATCTCCCAGTGATGCCAGGCGAGCTGCATGCTTATCAGAGCTCATATTAAATGTCAACAACATTAGACCTAAATGAAACCTGCAAAGAGGGACAATTACCCAAACAGACATTAATGTTATCATCTCCGATCTAAAAAGCATCAAACTTTGCCACTTGCATCGGCCTCGATTGATCAAGTGGCACCGTAATGACAGCTGTGAGACTGAGGGAGATTAGAAGCCTGCTCGGCTCTGACCCTGGACGTGAAAACAGCGAGGTCTGGGGAGGCTATCATAAAGCGGCTAAATGGCTTATTTCACCTCAAGCTCTTACAGCCACCCACTGGTATCACTGCTTGGATAATGATGCCAGTAAATGTCTGCAGTAAACAACTGGGGAACAAGGGCCCCAGCCTTTTTTGCTTATTGACAGTACATGAGAAAAGGATGATCATTACTGTATGAATTCTAGTCACTCCAACAAGAACGGCGCAAGCACACTCACCCGCAAACACACAGCTGTGTGTCTTTAACAATTTATAAGTGCAGACAGAGATGGTCAGAAATTCAACATCACATCTAAAGTAAAATATTTTTCTGGGGTTAGAAAAATCTCTTGGAAATAACATTCTTCTCCTGCCTAACAAATCAGGCTGTAGCAAACAATAAGTACAGACATTTCACTCACAAATCTCAAGATCTAAAACATCAAGACTAAAATTTTTATTGTAAAAACAACATTTTTGTCATTTGACAAACTATTTTGTTTGTCAAGTGAAAAACAAAATAGTTGTTTTTCACTTGACAGTTAAATAACTATAAAATGTTAACTATTTTTGCTACTCTGTTAAGGTTAGAAATTGAAAAAAATAAAAACAAATCAGTTATTGGTACAAGATTTTAGGAAAAGCAAAAAGGTCAGGATTAATGACGGTCATGAGTTATTTTTCATTTTAGTCAAAACAATGTGTTCATAGTACAATATCTTGCAGCCTACACTCATTTTCTTATTTCTCGGCTTTTTTAAATTCATTATATCACATTTGGATTTGCAAGCTAATTTGTTGTTTATTGCTGTTGGTTGAACCTATGACTTCCTTGTTAGCGTTACCATGTCAACAACAGGCGTTCTGTGTTATTTACTTTAATAGCAGACTTTACTGTAAATCTAATAATGCAGGCTGTCGCCAGAAAACAACAACTCTTTGGTTGCCAATAACCAATAAAATCGTAGGCGTTAAATAAAAGCTTGACAGAATTACTAAGAATTACTGAGCTTTTGTTGGTTTATGCACTGTCTAGAAGAATACTGTTTGGCATTTGCCTTTCATCATCAACACCTTTTTTCCTTGGATTTTAAAGGAACCATGTTTTAATGTGATAGTAAAGTAACACTGCCATGTACACAAAAGAAGTTTTTTTTTACTTTCATGTAAAGTCAGAGTAAACTTTTCTTATTTTTGTCAGTGAGGATCAAGAAGATATGATTAATTGCTAAATAACAAAAATAAGTACAATTAAAAAGATCAGAAAAATGTTTTAAACTTTTGTCAAAAATTTAAATATATTTCCTAAATATTTTTTTAAATTGAATTTTAAGATCTATGACTTGGGTAAAGCATTTGTCTATCTTTAGTTTGCACACCTTTCAGCTCTGCCCACAAGTTTTCTATGGGATTGAGATCAGGGCTTTGTGACAGCCACTCCAAAGCCGTAAATTTGTCATATATGTAACTAATATGGTGGGATGCTTGCGGTATCTGTCCATGTGGAGAACTCTTGTGGATTTACGCTGTCTTGAAATGTTCCTTCAATATTTCTAAATAATGTTCTTACCTTGTGATGCCATCTTATTTGTGAAGTGTACAAGTTCTTTTGCAGCAAAAAAAGTAGAAAAAATGATACTGCCACCACCACACTTCACAGTTAGAAAAGAGTTCTCGACTTGACAACTCACCTTTTCCTCTAAACATACCAATCTTCACCATGGACAGACTATTTGACTTTGCTTTGATCAAGCCACAAACCCAGAAATGTCTCCAGAAATTAAAGCATATGTTTCAGGGTGCATTTACAAACTGTAATCTTTAAATGCTAATTTTGGAGAGATGGCTTCTTCTTTGCTGAGTGGTCTGTCAATGTACAGCTTTATATATCTGTGACCATTCAAAGTATCTGACATCTTTGTCAGGACAACAACACAAAAGAGATCATCTTTGAGTTATACCTCTTTTCAGATTAAGATTATAGAATGAAACTGATTTTTTTATTTTCTGTTTCTCCTTTATAAATAACTATAATGAAGGATCATAAATGCTTAAGTAGTCATAATATTATTTAGTTTTCTTTGTTCTTACAGAAAATGTCCTTTTATATTCCAAGAATAGAACTTAACTAAAAAATATGTATTCACACATGTGGCTGAACTTGAGGTTAAAGATTACCAATATATGTTTTTAAAGTATCATGTACGAATGTTAGTGCAAATAATAGTTATTAGTCTCAAAAGGGTCTTCCTTAAATGCGGAATATTAATTACAAAGCTACAGGTAAAATTATTATTATTTTTTATCATTTCACTTAACTTTTCCCCAAAGGCAGTGTCTTAAGCTTTCGGGTTGCTGATTTCTGACCCTGGTGATTTGACAAAGCTTTAATTGAAAACAAGAAATCACCGTCTCTCAAAGCACTCAGGGACAATTTTACACTGATGGGCTCTCCGAACCCCCCCTTTGAGATTACTTTAGAGTCAGAAGTGAAGATGACTTGGGCAAAAAAAACTAATGTCAGCGTCACCTCCTGAGGAATCAAGGGGAAGCGTTTGCTCCACTTTTCAATTTGTCATATAATCGTGCATCTGGCAGCCTAATCAAAATGTATAGAATCAAGGCTAAGCATGCACCATACACCGATCTACCCCTGGATCAGGCTCCGTTTAAGGGGAAAGAGTTCAGAAAACTAAATTGGTGTGCAATATACCTTCAAGCTTTTATCAGGAAGTGAAACTTTTTCATTATTTTTACTTAAACTTGTTTCCCTTGAAAATACCTTTTGAAAGAGTGAGTGATAAAAATAAAAAAAAAAGAGTGTGGCTTTTAGTGTTTTTTTTTTGGGATACTGTTTAGAGATTGGAAGGAGCTGATTTCTCAGTGGACTTTGAGCAAAACATAAATTCAGAGGTATAGATGTGGAGGTCGGGCTCTGCCAGAGAGAGCGTTTCTCATTCAAATGTTACATAAATTAAACAACAGTTCATCCTGTCATTGCATAAATTATGGAACAATTTATCCAGAAAACTGCACCATGATGCACAAAGGCTTTTGTTGATGAAGGCTCTCACTTGCACTGAGGTCACAAAGATTATTTGCCTGGAAGACGACGGGCAGAATGAGCCTGGAGGAGCCGCTGTGTGAGACAATTAAACCTGAGTATTAATGTCAGAGTCTGGTGGTCATAATTTACAGAAAAAACCTACAACGAATAAAAAACTAAGTTGGGAATAATTTACAACCCCCCATCGAACTGTGATTGATGATACTCAAGCTATCATTTATTTAGTGATTGGACATGTTCTGAATGATGCCATTAAAGCTTTACCTCTCCTGCAGCATGCATGGAGATACACTTGCCACCGTCTCCAGGGACATGAAGCTATTCTTCAAAAGTAATTATTGCTGATAAGTAAAAAGATATCTGCATCAGTGCAGTGCAACCCCTATCATCTACTGAAACACGGAACAACAGAACTGAAATAAATCTGTACAACAAAAACTCAAGTCTGCAGTTTTAACAACTCATAGCTGGACCATAAGTGAGTGAGATACCTCCTAAGAAGCTGCCGACAGGAGGATCATTGCATTCACCTGCTTTTATTTACCTCTCACTTCTGAATGTATGTGGGACGGCAGCCATATGACCCCTTGGAGCATGCAGACTTATTTCTTTATTGATGCATCGACTCTGCTTACGTTGGCCACCACTCACCACACACCAATTACTCTCTGTCTTTGTAGCTAGTGGTCTGCTAAGCACTTCAATTCATCTCTGTCTCCCAGGCCATGACGTCAGCCCAAAATGATTAATCAAAGACGAGTCATCATCAGGAAAGCAACACCTCTGGATAAACCCTGTTCGCATACATTGGCTATAATACTTCTTGAATTTCACATGATTCTGAGAGTGAGAGGGATTTCTAACCAGAGCAGCAGTTTCTTTTGGAGAATAAGAAAGAAATGGAGGAATTAGCTCTTATCACTCTAAAGCAGTTTGGAAAGCTCAAGGCAATGCTCTACTCCGAATATCATCAAATACTGAAATATTCCTCTCTTTGTTTGTTTCGCAGAACCAAGCAGTGATGCTGATGTGTGTTTCTGAAATTTCCTCCAAAAACATGGTAGACAAAAATCTTTCTAGGTAACAATCAAGTAACTCAATCCTAGTTCAAGTCTAAATCTGCATTCTCTCACTCCATAATTCCAATATTTCAAGACATATTGACCTGATTTAGGGACATGTGCAGGATGCTGTAATATTACAGTACACGTGTTAGTCTGCAGTACCAGTCTGAACACAACACACCACCCCCTCAAAAGAGAACCCACAAGGGGAATGAAAAGAATACAATAGACAGTAGACTCCTGCTGTAACAATAAGGCCTGGGTTAGAGAGGGGTTGCCGGTGCACAGCCTGCTGATGCATTATAAACATTATATCACCACGTCCAAGTTGTTGACAGATCCGGTCCATGTTCAACTCCAATTTCTGAGTATATATGTTTTTAAAAAATATTATGCATTAAGATGAAGTAAACAGAAATGAAAAGTAGAAAAACATTTAAATGCATTTTATGTGCAAATGTTATAAATATGGATTTTATAGAACTTGGTGAGTTACCTTGAAGAATCACAGTAGCTGTTTCCCTCTGAAGCCTTACTGCATTAACGTCCACTTCTCAGGCTGCGATGCTGCTTTGTTTTGGCTTTCCTAAAGCTCTGGATCTCCTCCTCTTCCCACAGCTGCTGCACGAGCCACGGGCTGCACGAGAACACTATCGCTCTGACACATGGATGGCACTCAAACGATGTCAAAAGGGTTAAAACCTAGTGGACCGGAAAGTCACACCAGCATCGTTCTAGTTGCCAACCGCCGCTGCCGCACTCTCCCTCAGCTCTCTAACACCTCCTCCCTCTCTTTCTTCTCTTCCTTTTTTGTAAAAAAAAAAAAACTCAACCTATCTCATGGGCTTCTCCCCCTCCTCGTGTGAGATGGTAGACAAGAGCGCCGGGCGATTTGCACCACTCTATCACGGATCGTGTTACGCTGTCTGGCTGTAGCGGCGGTCACAGATGATAGGCTGAGGAGGTTTGCGTGTGTGTTTACCCCCTTAAAAAAACCAGCGGCAGAGGAGAGAGGAAGCAAAAGGGAGGGAGAGGTAGAACGCCTCCTGCAAAAAACAGAAACGAGGAGAACCCTTCAAGAAACATCATGAACCCAAGTGAAGGGTTCTGTTGGTCTTCATTCATTGATATGAGTGCCAGACAGCTGACTGGAAACCCCAAAGTAAAGATTTTAAATGTTGGTTTTGGTCCTGTTTAATGACATATTCCGTATCTCGTCTGTTGGCTTCTTGTGTATGGATTATTTACTAAATCTCCTGCAGACAGAACATGGAAGCCAAACAAGCAGCAGACACATCCATCAGGATTGCTATAATACGTATTAATTTTTGATCTTGCTGATCAAAAATTAATATATACAACAGAACAATGAGGTCATCAAAAATAATTCATTACTGCCACATTTCCTCTGAAAAGATGAAAAGAACTCCAGTTATTCAACTTTCGACCTAATCTTGTTGGTTAAACAAATTTGTTTCTACTTTGTACCCAAAAACGTTTTAAAAAACACAAACAAATTTGATATTAAATTTTACAAAGTCTTACATGACATCCAGCTCCATCTTAAAAGAAAGTTGGTATAATCGAGAAATGTATGTGTTAAAATAATTTCTCCTGCTGCAATTTCACCAATGAATTGCCATCTAAAAATATCCCTGTATCATCAGAGAAGGAAACTCAGCTGATGGAATAATCTAGTCAGTCAGTATCTTCAGGTAGTCAGTTTACCTGATAATGTTGCAGAACCTGAACACTGACCAACTGCAGCCACCCCAGATCATAATGTTGCCTCTACCAGACACTAGGCACGGGTTCTTCTGTCTCTCTTCATATCCCGATGTGCAGGTTAACTCTAGTCTCATCAGATCACATGTAAACCTGTCGCAATAAGCAGTAATAAATTAAATGAGATTGATCATTTTCAGTGTGATCTTTAATGTTTTTTGAAAGGCAATTTTGTTTTGATAGAGATCATAATCCGTTTTATTTATGTTTCAGTTGTGTGTGGTTTTTATTTTTATTTTATTTATTGTTTTTGGTTGTTGTGTTTTATAGTATTTAAAATATCTTCCAGTTCCAGTGTTCCTTAGAAAATTAAAGTTTACCGTTTTTTGAGAAGATAAACTTTGATACTTATGGCATCTACATATTGCTTGAAAATGTTCTTATAACAATAATATTGTTGTTTATCTCAAATATTACTCTGACAATTTATAACATTTTGTTATCATGACAGGTGTGATCACATGACCTTCTTCCATCGCTCCAGAGTCCAATCTTTATGCTCCTTTGCAAATTGCAGCTTTTTTCTCCAGTTAGGCTTAGTGGTTTTCTACAGCTGTTCAGTCCCAGTCTCTTAAAATCCCTTCTCATTATGCAGGTAGAAGTCGTCTTACTTTCACCATTAAACGTAGCCCTGCGTTCTACTATTTATCGTCGATCTGATGTCACCAAACACTTAAGTTACCACCGATCACAATCATTTAGATTTTCTTTCCAATCACATTTCTTCCTCAAAGACGATGATTCCCCACACCTTTCAGTTTTTAACAATGCGTTGGACTATTTTTAATCTAATTTTGGTGGTTGCAGCATATCGTTAGATGCTTTCTCTACTTGATGTTAATGATTTGACCCTTCTTAAACAGACTAACACCTTTTCCACAGACACAGAATGTGTCTTTTCACATGGCTGTTTAAGAAATGAGACCAGCTGGGGTTAAATAACTTTTTGGAGTTCTAAGGCATATTGTATATAAACAATATGGTGGGTCTTGTTGCCTCATAGTGTCAGAGGTAGACTGGCTGTTTCAATGTTGTCTTTATTAAATTAATGGCAGGACAGTCATTGCTGTGCTCTTTCTGCTCTGATTGGCTGACATTCTTGTTACATCTTGTTACAAGACAATTGCCTTGACTAGATTGAGCTTCCTCTGAAATGTCTGATACATTTCAAACAAACCTGAAATGAAAAATAAATATGAATACACGTTGCCCTATCCACAACAACTACGCAGTTATTAAGGATTTGTTTACTGAGGGAAGCGGCAGATAAATTTAATTCTTGAACTTGAACTGCATAAGAAAATATGATGTAACTAAAAGTGAACAAGTCAAACTGCAAACAGAAGAAAACAAACCATGAATATATTAAAATCCAGGGAGTATGATGACAGGCAGCATGGCATAAAATTTAAATTGAGACTGCAATAGTGTTCATTAGATGCTACGTACTTTAAATAGCATGCCAGGGATTCCACTTCTTCCTTGTGGATATTTTTCAGTGTCTCCACTCTGCTGTAGATGGAAATACTGTAGTAACTTTCATAAGTTGCAGTCCCTATTACAAAGTTTGCAGTTTCAATGTAAAAACTTTTCAACTGCTGCAGTTTTGTGCTGCATTTGTCAGTTTTTTACACTTTCTATAATCATCAAAGATAGATGTTTTGCGTCTGTATTTTTTTTTTCTTCTCTAAGACAGACAAATCAATGATGAGACAAACTTTTGGAGACAGGAAAATATGAAAGGACAAGCAAGAATTCATTGCACACACCTTGTCGAGGAATAAAGAAAAAGTTTGGCCTCAGAAAAATAAAAACTAGCCTCAGCCTTCAGTATGACACGTTTGACTGAACATCTCACTGTAAATGATTTGAACAGTAAACTCTTAACTGTATTACACAGACAAGAATTCACTCATAAGAAAAAAAATGCAATTTCTAAACATAAAACAGATATCAAACTTTTACACTAGATGACTGTTTAATAGCAGAGATAAAAGTGACCTTTCAGGTACGTTATCTGCTTTCACCAATGCAAACCTTAAAATATATGTAAATATGAAAGTAATATTTACATTTTATTGCAATGCAATAAAGCATTGCTTGCCAAGAATATATTTCCTTTATTCTTTACGCCCACAGCTTATATAGGTCCCTATAGCTTAGGGATGGGAACATTATGATGATGGCAGAGAAAGAGGAAGGAAATAAATGTTGAGTATTGCAACTGATATCATCAGCTAAATATTGAATGATAAATATTGTAATATGTTGTTGTCCTAATTTGATCATGCAGCTCTAAGAAGTGACAAATATTTCCCAGAAGGGTCATAAGAAGAGTTTTAAACACTGCTAGTTGTATACTTTACAGACAAAGTCAGTCCAAAAACAAAATAAAGTTTTCATCAGTGTTACTTTATATACTCTATGTTCTTTGATCCCAAAACCAAACAGAAATGTTTATGGCTGTAATTCATAGGTCAGTCAAGATAAAAAAAATAAAATAAAATGCTGGACAATACATTTTTCCAGAAATTATAGTGATAAACAATAGTCTTGTCATTTTGAGACCATTTTCAACTAAGGTAATACTAATACTGGCATATTAATTTCTTAAAGATCACAAATTTATTTCTAAGGAACATTTAACACTTGGAGCTGGAAAATATTTGAAATATCCTAAATAAATATACAAAACAACAATAATTGAAATTGATTATGAAATAGACAAAATTGAATTAAAAAACAATTATTCATTCAGCTTAGATGGGAAAACAGGCAATAGTGCAAGTTTTGTACTGGGTGTCAAAAGTTTAGAGTATTTTTCAAAATGTTGTCTTTGACAATATTAAAGAGGCGCTTCTCTTTCACAATTGTTGTCCAGATGGAAATTATGAAGCTAATTTTGTGATTAATTGATTAACTGATTTATTACTTATGGTGACAGACAGTCATTTATACCTACATTTTCAAGAGTTTTTATGACAATAATATGAAATTGAAAAAGAACAAGTGTGGATTTTGTGCCTTTTAGTCATTTTTCTATGTTAACGTCCAATAAAACATATTAATTCACTGTTACTACTAGTCTTTCATTAGACCACCCTTTTCCTTTTAAACTCCAGTTTTAAGGATGTGTTTGGTTTTGAGGTGTAAATGAGACAGCCCTCATGCATCATCAAGGTTATTTCCTTAAAAGATTAAAAGACTACTCCACAGCTACTGACATACTATCTGCCTTCAAAATAATCATTTTCAGAAGAAGTTTGCATTTAAACTGCAGCGCTGGATGTGTAATCATTGTGGGTCGGGATCAATAATTGCTTGAACATCTAAAGCGATGGTGCTTGCAGATATGCTAGTGAGAATGTCTTGTTCTTTTCACTGAAACATAAAGTAATACGACCCCTACGACCACTGGTAATTTGTAATTCTGAAAAGGCGTTCAGTGTGAATACATTGTTAATTATTGCCTCCATTATCTAGTTAGAATGAAGTGATAATATGATTATCTATGGCAATAGATACCATGTTTACTGTGAGGATGATGTGTTCAGGGTGACATGAAGGACTGCTGTCTTAACACACACTGTATTTTGTGGATTCTTTTTTCTAATTAAGGCATTCAAAGATAGCTGACTGCATTGAATTTTTATTCAGGGGTACCAGAGTAAATATAACTGAATACAAATGCATACCACCAAAAAATCTGAAAAAAGTTATTACTTTTCTCTCACCTTATAAATCAGTCCTACATTGTGTTGGACTATTACAGAAAATTAGAATTACATTAAATTATAAATAAACTAAGGATGAAATACTGCAGCTTTTCCTTTATAGTCACGGAAAATAATTGTATAAACTTAGTTACGGTTTAACATTTCTGCTCTCCATCAGATAATATTTCAGCTGAACATATAAAATAATAACTGCCAATTTATTTATTGGTGAAACCACATAGGAATCCATCTTTTATACTGACAATAGTTTTTTGAGCTCCAACATTCTTCCTCTGAAGACTCAGACAGTACAGAAGCAATAACTGCAGCCACAGAGATGATTATCACTGCAGATATGTGATTTCCTTTCCTGGTCATAAAGTAGAACAAGCTCCAACAAATGATCAAAAGGCCAGTATTCTCCTGTGGTGTAAATAAATTCCTGGTCCCTTTAGCTGGCTGATTAGACTTCTTTTTGTTAGAATTTGACATATTTTCAAGCTAAATGTGTATATTGGCAAAAAATGACCCAGGAGATAATACTTCTATTGAGTAGACCTGTTTTTTAGATGGAGATCAATTAAATTTTTTCACATCTGTTTCTCTACAAACACCCAATTATGGCATGCAGCGAGCCATGATATCAGCAGTTAATATGTTATTACATTAGGCGGATCTGGAAGTAAATTTTGACTTACCCCAGTTGTTCCATTCAGGAATCTGCTGCTACTGATAAGAGATTATTAAGTCAAGCAGCACAGCAGCGCAACACGTCTTTATGGTGAGATCAACTGAGCATTTCATTTTGAGAAATTATGGCGTGAAGACGGCGGTCTGTAATAATTCCCCCTTTTGTTAATGGCCAACAACTAAAACAGCACAAGGACCGATAAGAATCCTTTGAAGGTGGACATCAAAAGTGATGCCTCTGGGGTTCAGAACAAGAGGGAGCTTCTTTGACATTTTCCTGGTGCAGCCACACATCGCCTCAAAGAGCTTTGGTCACGCTCCTGGGTTCAAGTTGGAAAAAAGTGTTTAGAGTTTGGACTGGACTCATTGATTACAAGAACTGCCCCAGTTCTGCACTGCATGAGTGAAATTCTGACAGAGCGGTCCAAATGATTATATTCATCTCTCGTTGCGAAGATAATGTAATGAGGCTCTGTAGGACGGCTATTTTTAAGATGGAAATATTTCTACATTAGTCACTTTGGAACACCTTGAAGATAACGTCAATTTTGCGTTCCTTTGGGAATAGCCAACGGCCTCATTATGGTCCCCGGGGGTGTGCCTTAGTAAGGTGGAAGACTTAAAACTAGGTGCAGTCAAGTGGGAAAGTCACTGCCTTATTCACAGTCCCTACTGCAGGAAAAACGTTCAGTAATCATTTTTCGGCCCAGTATTTGTGCATGTTTTGTCATATTATTTCTTGTTTACAACAGGCCACGATGAAAACTTGGAGTGCAGTATGCAGAGGGCTTAGTTTGGAAAACAGTAATTGGAGTAACTGGAGGGATGCTGAATTAGGGTTTAGTTTGTTTCCTGTCAGAGCAGGTTTACCCCACAAGCCCTCCACCCCCATGCCAAAACACCCACAGTCAAGTAGCTTATTTTCACTCCAGCAGCATGTGCAAGCAAAAAGGGCAAGAGAAGGAGGGGAAAGAAAAATACCATCCGCATTAGCAAAGATGCTGCAGTAAGTTTCACCCAAGTAAACAATATGGAAAACAGGACGGTATTTTCTCCGCATAATATGCTTAAATCCACTGCTAAAGGGAAAACGGGCTCTTACTTCTACTAAAGGGCTGTTACTAAATAGTGGCTATTCAGGCCAGTTTCAATTTTGACAAGCCAAAGCTGTCTAAGGTCGTCAGTTGCTGGGGAAAAAAGAGGTGGGTGGGGGGTGGAAGGTCTCTTAGTCTATGGTTTAAGTCCAGCTGGTCTTTAGAATAAGGATTATTTGTTGCTGTGGCCAGTCTCTCGCTCCATAGGGGGCTGAACAGGGTGCTTGGCTTCAGCAGACTCCCCACCGAGACCCCTGCGTGAGAAGACGCTGAGAACCCCCTTGGTTCTTAAAGCTGAATAATCACGAACGTGGCGGATGCTTACCACACCAGTGCCATACGTTAGGCTGTGAAAGAAAACGAGCATGAAGAGGGAAAAACGACAGTGAAAAGGGGGATGGAGAATGAGTTGGCAGGGGATTGGGTTGAGGGACATTGAAGACGAAGCAGAAGCAACAACTGTGAGTGTGGCAGAACTCAAGACACTGCATTACTGCCAATCATAGTGCCTGCTCTGTCGCAGAAAAGAAAGGAAAAAAAACTGAAGGAAAAATGCAGGGAGTGTCACTGTGCAGTAGATTTACCTTTCAAAAAAAGTCAGGGGCAATAATAGGTATCCAAATGACAGCTCTGTGCCACTACACCCCCAACTAAAGTTAACCAGAGGTCCTTATGTCGAGTGCCAGAAGCAGACACAAAGGTCTGAACGGTAGGGTGCTAAGGCAGCTAGCACAGCATGGCTAAATGGGGCAGGTGATTTCCCATCTCCTCCACTGCCCTCGAGGCACAGCCAATCACTGCTGGGGAAAAGTGCCGCACCAGCCTGCAAGCAAGGAAGCCAGTGAGTGGAAAAGGCAAGAGAGGGAGCTGGAGTCTATCTGGGGCCATGCATTATTCACATGCATCGCTACGGCACTAAGACCTCCACAAAGGAAAGGCCTCAGGTTCCATCAGTGCCGACTTGTTTCCAATCTATTATTGATGGCAACACTACACCCTATACTTTTCCCTGATTTACTGGATTCTATCATTGTTTCTATAATAAAGGCCATTTCCAGTAAAGTCAGAACAAATGAAGAGAATATTTCCAAGCATGGTGCCAGTGGGTGCTACAGTTTATTGGAATCTCTTAAGAAATGGTGTAAATTACACAATTCATACTCAGGATTATTCCATTACTAAAATTAAAGTTTTTTTCTTTTGGAAAAAAAAAAAAGGGTATGAACATAGTGTTATATTATATACAAGGCAAAACCTGAAACCTTTCTGCAACCATTCGTCATGTCAAAGGTAGCTTTCCATGCCAAGTTAATGTCAGCACGGAGACCTCCAGTTAGACCTAAGTGAAATAAATGAGCTATCCAATTACCACATTATGATCACATGGTGCTGCCATTACAATAATAATAAAAAAAAAAAAGATACTGACAAAATTTACTAACCAGCTGTGTCCAGCATTAGGTTCCGTCTCATGTTTGTTATTTTAAATCAGACAGATCAATTTCGTGTTTCCACCTTCCCTTTTTTACATTATATTTGCAAAATAATCCTGCACTATTCTTTCAGGGTTAACAGGACTTATGTGATGTACAGATAGCCCACTTATCAGAGATTAAATAATGTGCTATCAGTGTGATGATGCCTTGAATAGTGCAGAAAAGCTAAATTCTTCCTTCATATTGAGATTTTTATCAGATAATGTCAAATGGTCCCAGATCTCACCACATTATTACCATGCACACATCAAAGATTTTCCTCAATCTCTGCAGAAACACAATCAATCTGCTCAGTATGCGCAGCTAGGACAGTGGGCCATGTCTCCCTTTGAGAATGTCGACACGTTTGACCGATGTGGAGTCGATCCCCCAGATTGTGGCTAATCATCATTACCGGCTGCTGAAACAATGACTTTCTTTTAGCTCACTCAGCTCAAAGAAGGACACAAGGGATCTGGTCGTTTTTCTTGGTGGCTTAACACTTGAGTTGGATTTGAGGAATTAAGGCAGACTTGGACTCAAGAAAATCTGCACTCTGATCCTTCATCCAAGTTATCATCTGAGTTGTAGCCACAGAGCATGTCTGAGAGAATTATACAAAATTCATCATAAGCTTCTGTATTTCTGAGCGAGTGTACTAGAGGCAGGGTAGGCACAGCAAGTAGTGCCTCACCTGAAAACTAAAAGCTAATAAAATTGTTAAGCCTAAATAATAATACTTATTTTACACTTATTTTGTAATAGCTATTGAGTGCTCTTCTGTGAAAGCCTTTTTAATCAATGGGGTACCACAACTTGAAAACCAGCCCATTATTGTGATTATTCTTTTTTACATTTTTTTGGCATCAGCGGCTTCTTTTTCGATAAAAATCTGTCAGCAAATGAGCAGAGATTGGCACGTCACTGCCAAGATAACTGTAATAATTTAAGTTTTTCCTGTTACAGTGTAGAATTCTTTAAGTTAAATCAAAGCTAATTTAAATTTAAAAGATCAGTGATTGCAGGTTGAACAAGAGGCAGCAGATATATATATATATATATGGAACATCCTTTCCATGTTACCATAAAAATCTTTTTCCTTCTGTTTCTACTTTTTGATAAATATGCTTTTGTTATGTTTTCTTTTTTTTATGTTAAGAAATGTTTTACATTTTAGCTTTTAATTTTAAAAGTTTATTCAGATTTTGAGAATATATGATTCTTTTGTCTTAGACACTGTTTCTATTTATTTAAAATTGACATCTGGAGGGTGAGGAAGAAAAGGAATACCAAGGACAAAGACAGCAAGTAATGGATAGTCTGCTGGTGAATGATAGCACATATAAAATAATAAATGGCAGAGGTTGGAAGACGGAGCAGGCAGAGGTTGCCTCACCTTCGTTAAGCTCAGGTGACCAGTCGTGAAGAATTCGACTACAAAAAAGAGAACTGTAAGATTGTTCAGATTGCAATATTTATTTATAAACGTGTTATTGTTTCAAAGTACACTGTATGTTGTAAATAAATAAACATGCTTCAAAGTGCTTGTGAATAAGATTGGAGGTCACTAACCAACACCATGGTGATATTTTGTACATTTTATGGTGCAAATGACAGTACAGAATACTACCTACAGTTTCACCACAATGTGAAAGTGATCCTACTGGTTCTTTTCTAAAGTTGTATCTGTCTTTGTTTGAGGTATTGAATTAATTCTTGCCTTTGTACAGGATGGGAATCAGTTTTCTCCTATAATGAGATGTAAAAATGGAGGCAATCCATCAAATGTTATAGTTAATGTCTCTTAAGAATAATGAGTCTGGGGAGTCCAATTCATGAAGAAAACCAAACCAAATGTTGCAATGTTCATCAGTGGGCACCGAGGGTCTCCATTTTATTAATTTCATAGGGAATAAACATTAGTCACTGAAATCACACCCTAAACTATTGGATTTTAAAATGGCAACAACAGTGAAAAAAGTAAACTTAATCAAAAAAGAACTGAAATGGGCTGGGAAGCCTCTACCAAAGCAATAAATATTTTTGACTGATCACTATCTTCTGGACACATCACTGTATCTAAAAAAAAAATGCCAAAATAAATACAAGTTTGCTGTAATAAAAAGTGAGAAGTCCAATAAGTCTATGTTGACGGTTGCCAATAGTTGCATTTTTTCAGAAGGAAAGACCTTTTTGACTACAAACATGTTGTGAGAGTAATAACACTTTCCAGCCTCCTTCTGTTTTGAGCTCTAAAATTGTTTGGATGTAATCAACAAAAATTTATGAGATTTTTTTTAGATCATATTTTGAGGTTGTTTTGGGCTTTTGTTTAATTTGCAAAAATGCAGATAAAATGTAAGTAGCTTGAAAAGTCAGGGGGGAACAAAGGTTGATAATTTGCTTATGCCTCCTTCATATTAGATGAAGACTGCTGAACAGTCTGTGGGACCTCCGTGACCATTCCAGTGTGAAGGCAATCATGAGACTACTACTCTCTTTTGTACTTGCAAAACAACTTTTTCTTGCTTTCTTTTTCCTTGTTCTCATCCTTTTACCTCTTCAATAAACATAATACCCAGATTTGTGTTTTCAAATGTATTTAGGCTGAAACTGGCATCATTTCTTCATCTAAAAGTAATTTGTATTCATGCGTTTTAATGTCTAAATGTTCCTTTGGTTTTCTGAGGCTGAAAAGTGAGTGTGTGTTGGTCTCATTAGTCTGATTAGTAATACAGCGTCTTTACCAGGTGAAATACATAATTAAACGCTATCCACAAATAATATGTAGGTCCAGGATTCTCAATGTTTTTCATCGACAGTGTTCTTATGTGTAAAATAATTTTGTATTGATCTTTTTCGTTTTTTTACAAATACATCAAATTAATTTGTTCGGCCTCAGAAATATTATGTCAGCACTGAATCAGCTTTTTGATATGAGCAACTTTAAGGGAGTAAAGTTCTGGTTTGAAATTACGATTCATGCTGAAAAGCAGATAATTATGTATGAAAACAAACCTAACTTTGCCTCTGATAATGAGAGAATGTCATGTTGGTACACAGCTTGTAAAGCTCAAATTAGCCAAGTTTCCCTTCTAGACCTGTTTCTTCATCACCTGCACTTCCACACAAAACTTGAAAGTTTTCTTACCTGGTGTCTTTTATCAATTTCCCCTTTAGTGTGGTTCGTTTGTGTAGGTGTGAACACAACAATCATGCTAAACAACGACCCGGATCATTGAGCGGTTTATTTATTATTTAATGACAAGTTTTAGTTTGCTTGCAGTTTTTCTGTGCGAAAAGAACCCAAATCACCAAAAAGGTTACAAATAAAGAAACAAACTCAAGAGCTGATTCCCACTAAAGCTAACTACTTTACATCAAGGATGTTTTGTACCATATTGCATTCAAGTCAAATTGTACACTAGATTTTCTATTTTGAAATTACTTTTAATTGAAGTGCACATTTTGTAGTGTCAAGTCACCATGGTCTTATTTAGCTCTACATATATAACAGACTTGATCATTTTTGAATGATTAGTTTTTTGTATATTGGCTTTGTCCAATTGCGCTAACCAAAACCTCAGTGATTGCTTGACTTTTGAAATGCCACAGTGTAATAAAATCTTATTATCAAAAAATACCAACACAGGTGATCTGTAAGAGCTAAGGACAAAATCAGTGGTGGCACTTTGCAGCATTGGTAACTATTACTGCCATTATCATGTTTTAAATGTATTTTGCTGCTCCATAGGTATTTCCATTTATGTGGAAATACCTATGGAGGTATTTCCATGAGCAGGGCAGAGTAACAAATAACGTGAAGTTTAGGGTGTAATTTAAACCTGAGCTCTAGGGTGCTGCTGTCAAGGATCCTGGACGGGGACATTGACCTAGGTATTAAAAATAAAAATTCAAATATTCTTTCACAATATTCTCACAATGAAACAATATACTTGACTAGCTATTTATCAATACTGCTATTTTATATCATTTTAAAATGTGACCAATGGCAAAGGGGGATTTGATCAGATTGTTCAATAAAACCAAAATACAACAGTAAAACAGTCAAGATTGTTGTTTAGGAAGAAGACTGGGGTATGTGACTATTTAATCATATTTGTAGATGTATTTTAGGATATGAGGTGCACTTTAATGTATCATGAGGTTGTTGCTGACGCCATAACATGATGCTTAGAAATACAGCGCCTAATTGGCAGTGGTCACTCACTCAGTCATGTTATTTAACAGCTTAACACAAACAAAATGCTCTGCAGATTAAACAACATGGTGGCTGTTACCAGTCTCCATGCTGAATCAAAACATCAACCCTAACCAAGACCTCTTCATGCATATCAAACTTCAGCATTGTACTGACCCATCTTTAAACTGGACAGATTCGTAGCCTTCTGCACTTTGTGAAAACAGCCTTGTTTTTACAAATGTCACATCCATTACTGAAGCTACAGCTGACACTGTAATTACAGAGGTCTGATCTCTGTACTAGGTGGGTAATCAGCAGTGACCGCTAATGGGACTTTGAAAATGAAAAGGCTTCCAAAATGGTGGACAGACAACAGATTAGCTAGAAGCTGTTGAAAACAAAACAGAAACTGTAATTTTGGAGCACAGCACCATCTGTAAAGAAGATCTTGTTTGATGAATTAGGGGCTCTAATGAAAGAATCAATTATTGATTATTGATAATTGATAAACTCCAAGAGTTGATAAGCTACCAATCATCTTCAAAAGCACCAGGACCAAGATATGCCATCACATCACAGGCTTATTACTATAGCTTTCTTATGCTCGCAACCTCTCCAAGACCCTGTTAAGTCCATTGTCTTTTGATTTTAATTGTTCTCTTACTCTTACCATTGAAAGGGGGATTTTGAAATATTCAAATACAGTACAGCTGTCAAAAGTTAGCAAAAATGGTCAGGGTTAATTATCACTTGGAATCCACAAGTGATAATTAACTGTATATTCAGATCAATAAATGCCTTATAATACCTTGGTATCCTAACATATTGTCTTATCTATTAGTTTTTTTACCCTTACAATACTGTTTCAAATTATCATAAGTTAAGGCTTTTTTTTAATATTGCATAAAGTCTCTAAGTCCAGGTACCCATTAGTGCTGGCATGTTTATTGATGGAATTAATTTATGACGGCACACTGTCCTACCAAACAATATTAGCTGGGTTCTAAGTTCTTTTTAATTACTTTTTTTTTTACTTTTTAAAGTAAATTTAACTTTAATTGCTCATTAAAATAAGCAATCTTATTCAGAATCAAATCATTTCACATCTTAGTATGTTTTTAAAAAGAGATTTGTAAAGAGTTTCCATCTGATGTCAGAGTAAAGGAAAAAGCGGCTGAATACTTTTAGATTTTTTTACTTTGTACTTGCAAGTAGCGAAACCCATGGGCAGCAATTAAGTGAGCATATGGAGAATGTGCCAGTAGAAAGTTTTCCTTCTTATTTTTTATTTATGATAATTGTCCTCGTTTAAACATGGTTTATAGCAACAATAAAGACACAACAGAAAACTGAAAGCTTTTTGATTTCTTATTTAACAGTCTTTAATTAATTAAAGATTTTGAGCCCAAGTACAGTCAGAAATCAGTTTCGTGTAATAATAAACTGTTATTCGGGGTGCTTTATCTAAAAAAAGAGTATAGAGTGTAATCATTAATTAATTTGATTAATTCACCCATGCTAAGCGCACATAGGGCAGTTGGTGAGGAGAACTCCCATTAAACAGCAAGAGACTTTTTTTTAAAACTCCAGACAGTGAAGGAACATGGAACAAAATCACCAAAAAATACCAGCATGCAATCGGAAAAAAAACACAATTATGGAGAACAAATTGAAAAGATGGAGTATCATTATTAATAGAATAACCAAGGCCAGCCACATCAGTACCTAGCTGAACTAGTAAAATAAAATTTGATGATGTTCTACAACAGAAACACTCTTTAACCAAAGGGTCTACCTTCTTGTTTGAAAGTAGACAGACAACAATTAAACTTGTAGTCTGAGAGTGAAACTCTCTGTGGGGATTAGATTAACCATAAAGGTCTTACAGAAGATTGCTTGGTTATTTATTCTCGCTATGAAGTCGAACAATACCTGATTGTTACAGATTGTTGGTGAATAAAAGCTTTTAAAAAGTCTTATTAATCATAATAACTACTACATAGTAGTCACAAATGCACCGACTGCATTCCTAGATATTTTCTTTATTTTAAGGGTCTAAAACTGGTAATTGCATTTAATCTGTTGAAAACATACTTTTAAATCTCTCCAGTGACTTAGAACTCATATACAACTATAATAACAAAATAAAGGGAGAAATTTATTATTTTTCATAGGATTATTTTCTGTGCTTTGAGAAGTTAAATTTTACCCAAAAAAAAAAAAGAACATAGCTGGCTTAACAACATGAAAAAAAAAGATTTCAGAAGTAAATTGATTTATTTTGTTATGCCACCCAATGTCATTAATCCAAACATGAGTGTGGCCATCATTATAAAGCTACAGCTAAGATTAACCTCATAATGTAAACTATTAATGGCTCACAGTCTGTGAACATCATTCTCAAGAGAATATGCACTTGAGTCACATCACTTATCAGGGCTCAGGTTCGTATCTTGCACATTGGGTTGTTTCATTCCTGATTACATTACAAACATATAGTCACAGATTAAATCCACGAACACAATGAGTCTCAGTCAAGTTTAAACGTATTTTGTATTTTAAGTGCAACTTGAATCTTTTACTGAAACCTAAGTTACCTTTTCTAGCAAATATATGTCTGAACACCATCACTTAAAATATAAAACCAAGTTTTGTGCACTAGACAAGTGAAAACTGGAGGTCTATGAGGGATTAACTCTCCCGTGGTTATTAAAGGGAAACCCAAGGAGGGCCTCCTACAAAAAAAGGAGACATAGTTCCTACAACAAGTTGTGGGTCTGCCATGGGTAAGAAATTAAAAGCCCACTAGCAACAACAAAAAAAGAAAATCAGAGTTTTTAAGTCTTACAGCTCTTAAGTCTAATGGTACTGAAGTTTTCTTACATTTTCATTGTAAGGATTTAAAGTTCAACATATTTTTTTTAATTTTTGATTGAATAATCATGTTTTTAAGACAGTACTTCACAGAAAACCTGATGTTACAGGCATATCTACTTTTGTTGGACTCCATATTACATAGTACTGTATCCATGAGCTGTCCCCTGGGAGACCGAAGCAGTTTTCCACATTTAAAGTTAATTAAGATAACGCTTTGTACCTCACAGGATTTTAACAAATATGTATAAAATGAGAGATCTGTGATAAAGTTTACATTAAATCCCAAATTACATAGCATACTTCCCACCATTTTTCAAAGTGTGTTGAGTGAAGATGTTATGCATTAAGTAGGGCCTGTGGGGAAGATGTGATCGATATGGATAGGAATCAGTGTCTCAGCCACCAGTGCTTGTGAATCCAAGGATGGAAAAAGCATGCTCAGTTAACACTGAGCAAAACAGCTGACAACCTAAATGAGACAGATGTCGACATCGTCTGGACTGAATGTTATTAGCGGTAGCTTGACTTCTGGAATTTAGATTCCAGATTTTTGGCTCCAAAGGAAAATCCTACTGGCTGACTCTTGGACACTAAGCCCTGGATCTGTCCGAAAAAACAAAGGTTATGGGAATTGTGGGGGGTTCACTGCAGATAAAGAGGTATCTAGTTCAACTCCTGTAAACTCTGATTCCTATTTAAATATACTGTTCTGAAGAAAACCGTCTATAGTGACAAAAACTGCCAATCTCTCAATTCCTGATACCTTACATCAATTCAAGAATGCATTTAGGCAAAGCCAGTAAAAATGCAATTCTGAGACAAAATGTGTTTATAAATCACTTCTATCAACACAACAGAGCAACTCAACATATAAGATATATTTAATACCTTATATTAAATATAAGGTATTTAAAAAAGGAAAAAAAAAAATTTTCTTACTAACTTAAAGAACAATTACATATCAGGAATTGAAGTCAGTGATCTTGTTCTGTTAATGCTTGAGACTTTCTGTCCTTTAAGAAACAAACGGCTGCCCCCAGTCTGACCCTTGTATCTTAAATGGACCCAAACAGCTCCCAGAAAATTGACCTCCCTGTGAAGAAAGTCAGTGATGATTGCAGAAACATAAGACTCTGATAAGCTAAATCTATAGGAAGAGTGAATTCATATCTTTACATCACTACTAAATAAAAAAAAAACATTTTTCTTAAGCACTATATAGCGATAAGCGATTTAAAGAGCAATTTTCTGGAATTGGCTTTGACCAGGACTCAGCAAGACAGCACAACACAATTGACTTGACTTGATAACAAAACCATTACCCCCAACACAACCCTAATAGCTATATTTACTACATAACAAGAACTGTTCTCCATCTCTAGCTTTATCTTTGCCTTGTAAATACACACTCAGACACTTTGAGTTTGCTGTGGTTTAAATTATTTGTTTTTACAAATGTGCACCAAGCGTCATATTTACAAATACATTTTTGCTTTCAAATAAGTTGTTTTTTTATGAATGTAGGTAATTTGATAAGTTAGTTCAATGTGTAATTTTTTTTGTTTGGGTGAAATCTGTGCTCTATACAAGTGATTCATCCTGCAAAGTCAAAAAACAGCCTTGGTACATCAGGCAAATCAAAAATGCAACATTCAAACAGCAGAATCTTGGTTAAAAACAGCATTTTGAGAGCGCTGAAATGTTTTAAAAAACTCTGTGCTGCACTATTTTACCCTCCACTGAGAACAATCATGGGGGGTAAACAAGAGCAGCGGCCCTGATCTGGACGCTTTATTACTCTTCGTGAGAAATAAGGGTCACATAGACTCTCTCAGGCTGTTTCTCCAAATATCAGTCTATTTTCCTCTACCACTGCGATGATGTTCAGACATATTTTTAAGAGTGTGTATTTTTATCTGTCCATATAAGGACCAATGTTCTTATCGGTTTTTGATTCATGATGCAAGATTCATTAAGATTAAACTTGAACATTTGGGTCAATCGTAGGGCTAACATGTAAATGTGCTTGGTAAAATCTTATCTTGACTCTCTTGTGGTTGCCAGTGTTTTTGTGATATTACAGAGTTATTTTGGGCAGAGCACAGTAATGACAGTATTACCTTCACCTTGTCAAAATGGACTCCTAGTGCTTTTGCCCATTTGGGTAAATACACCTTCTACATGCTCCTTCTGTGCATGTAGAGTACCCCTACACACCAAAAATGAAGCCGACCATACTGGTAAACACTTCTTTCATTTTACTGTGAAGTCACACACACCATTAGTGCACTTCAGATACAGTCTTATTTTGTCTAGTGAAATGACACCCACACTCCCTTCCTCACACAAGACCTGTTACTATTTTCTATATATGTATAAAATGGAACTATTATTTATTGTTAGCAAATTCAAACAATAATCAATTTGTTTTGTTTTATCTACTATTTGATTTGTTGATAAATTATGATTCCCGTGTACTAATGGTATTTTTTTAATATATATATATATATATTACTGGAAGAGGTTAAAACTTCTCTGTATTTGGCAGTGGGATTGAGGAAATTAGGATAGCAGACTTTTTTATTCAGTTTTTGCCTTGTCTATCCTGACTTGTTTGCCTGTGTTTACAGATTCATAGTCAGCCTCATTTTGATTATGTTTTTGTGACCCTCTGTTTTGGTCAGTCTGTCTCTTAATTCTTTGTACCAAAATAGTAATTCACAGAAATTCAGAGCTTCTCTCCATTAACACATGTTTTGTCTGTCCCTGCAGGCTCTGCTTGGCTACACTACTTGATTTACAGCTCTTATCAAATACATATTGCCAAGCGAGTGAGACGTGCAACCTTTCATTTGCACGCCACCGCCCTGTAAATTCGACATGCTACATTAACAAGAAAAATAGCTGCTGCTATGCATGCCAAGACCTTACGTTGGTGTGTGTGTTTAAGAGAGTGTGTTAGAGATGTGTAGGTTTGAGAAGGGATGAAAAACCCCTCTAAGGTAGAGAAATACAGTTCCACTAAGTGTTTGAGTTTTAAGCTTTACAACAAAGCAATGAGAAGCATGTTTGAAACAGTTTTTTATTAATAACTCCAGGTGCATATTGGTCCTGTGGTGTACCTTGAAACAAGGAGACAAAAATAAGTTTGCATTTTATCTATAAAAAAAAGTCTGGCTCTTACATTCCTGTTATTGACTGTGCTGTCTTCTGTATATCTGTATTAGCATTACTGTGCGCAGATATCCTATAGATATGCTTACAAATAAACAAATGTGAACACACATCACATCATTATGTAAACTGACCTAGATAGACCGAATCCTATGGAAATTATTCATTCAATCATATATTTATGCATTGTTTCTATGATTGAGTCAGAGATTACTGACATTCAAGCAATGCATTGCGAATATATTCAAAATGTTTGACATGTTTCTGTTTAGCTTCATAAAGTTAGCAATTGGTTTTACAGACCATCCAGAAGCACTTCTACAAAGATCTTCTGTATTTCCTATTTATGGAAACCGGCCAAAAAAAATTAAAGTAGAAGCCTCTAAGGGCTTCCTATATGATGAAGAAGTTCCTATTCCCACATGGCCAACATACTGACCTTTTGGGTCATAAAGGAATAAATTAACATCTAACAAACAAGAAGTATCATGGTGCTGCAGTTATCCCTGTGTAGCCAGTCAACATGGAAAGAACAGTTGATTGGAGTAACGACAAACAATTTCATCATTGAAAACACTACTAAAGAAACAAGCAATTAAATCCAGCAGAGTAATGTAAATTTTCTGAGAATGTTTTTAAACAGTGTTTAAATCTGTTACATACCTTAAATGCTACTGTATACCCAAAGAACCTGCAGAGCGAATTGAAGTGAGTGAGGGCAGTTTTGCCTTAAGCAATGGGCATAAATCCCAGAGGATGAATTTGACAAGCTTATGGAGACATACTGTATCCCAAGAGACTCCCTGCTATAGCTGATGCAAAATGGGCTGTATGTAGTATTGATTTTGTATAAATCAATACATTTGTATGCGCCACATCCACCACAGTAGTTTCTCCTTTAAAAATGTGCAGATGCTTATAGTTTATTGACTACTGCAGTATTTTTGTGGCTAAATCAGTTTGCAATGTATAAATGGAGAGAAAGGAATATTTTCTTCAAGATTTTCTAAACCTTGCTGCATTACGCTGAACAGAGACTTTCATTACATTTATAAACAAACTAAGCGGATGGACAATGCAGCTGAGATGATGCTTGAATGATACTGACCTAATGTTAGAAATAATTTGCAAACCACTAATCTTAAGATTAGAAAGTCTATTGAGGTTTCTTGTACAGGTGCTTCCAACCAAAGGCTGACATCTCGTTGCAAGTAAGCACTTTAAATCGCTCTGTCTTTTGACTGTCTGAGATGGTAAATGAAACACTGAACGTTACTGATAATTGTGCCAGTTTTTTTGTTTTTTAAAAAGTTCGTTGGCTTGGGGTGTTTTCCTTTTTTAGATTCTTTTATGCTCCTCTTAGAGTTTTTCTACACCAAGAACCTCAATACTGTGAAATACCGTGAAACATCTTTCCCTTTTTATGGGCTTAAAGTGAAAAGGTATGTGTGACTTGCATTTGTTTTACATCTGGCCAGATTAGATGCTAGCTAGTTCTACAAGCAAATACGTGCATAAGTACCAACAAAATTTGCAGCAAATAAACTAGTGCCTTTCAGAAAACCAGAACATGTTTAATTTGGTTCTGCATAATTATGAAAAGGTCTAGATTTCTTTTGTCAAAATTTGGAGGAGCAATTCAGCTTAGATTTTTTATTGATTAATTTTATATGTGTGACATACTTTCTGTGGTTTTGCAGGGACAAATCTACAATGTAGACTATTTGATTTGCTTTATATCTATTTTGACTTTTGGATCATATTACATGATGTGTATTAGAGTTGATGAATTCCCAATTATAAGCTGAATGAGCGAAACTGTAGCATTGACTTCACACAAGTGATATAATGCTAACTTACAAAGACAGGTCAGGAAAAAGGGAAGTGTTAAAAAAAGATACTTTGAAACACATTTAAAGAGGAGTAACTGATTATGGACGTGGGGAAATACACATGTAAACTGAACTATAACAAGACTGAGAGGGCTAGATAACACAACACAGACTAAAATAAATAAAGTAAGCGAATTGGCTGAATATCACGAAATACATGCTGTTCATGAACCATTCGGTAGGATCCATTAGTTTATCATTTTCTCTGTTGCATATTTATCAACACCTAATGGCATTATAAACATGGATCACTTTGGTAATTTGTCCCTGATCTAAAGTCACACCTTCACCGATTGACAAATGATTTGCCCTTATGTTTTGGAAGAAACTCCTCCCCCTTGTCACCATTTCTAGTCAGGTCATATGTGATCTGACTAAGAAATAGTATCACTAATATGCAGGACAAGCACAAAGAGAAAACTTCATGAGTTGTCAGAGAAAGACAAGAGAAAGTGTGAAACTGTTAAGGATTGTTTTCCTTAATTGTGTGGTGTATACTGAGAGGGCCTAAATTTGTCAAAAAGTTTGCATGTCAAACATTCTTTGATACATGTTCTTAAGAACCATTCTCTTCCAAATAATTTATTTTCACTAGTCTTTCTTTTTTTTTGCCGTTTCCGCCATCGAGAGCTTACCTTTCTACCATCTTCCTTTTTATTTTAAAGTATGCATACATCTGTGTGAGCCAGAAAGTAGCTAATTTCTCCTGCGAAGTTGACTTTGTCTTTCTGAGCATTTTGTGCTGCTGGTGTATGTTTTTGAAATAGTGATTCTCTTTTCTTGTGTGTTGAAACTTTGCTAAGTATGTGTCTTCTTGTGTCCAAATGTGTTTTTTGCCAGTTGGAACTTGTGTATCCCTGATGGTTCCACATATAGCCAAAACAAATCGTATCCAAGCATCAGCTCTATGCTTTTACAAATATGTGTGTTAGTGTGTGTGTTCCCCACATGGGCATTCTTGGTGAAAATTACTTTTCTTTGCTGTACTTGACGTTTCTCTACATGGTTATCTTTCTTTTTTATTCTCTCTTCAGGTTTCCCCTGTGCTCTGTTCCTTGATACTGTAAGTCTTTTATTATATTCAAAGCAAGGCAGAATCCCCAGGAAGCCCAAAGTTGCCCAGCGTGTTGCCTCGACACAGACAAGTGATGCGTGTACTTGGCCTGTCTTGGTTCTCTTTGTGGAATGACTCAGCTTGTCCTGTATTCATTTTCCTGACAGCATTTTAGTAAGTTTTAATGTCATTCATTTAGTAATGTTTCATCTACTTTAAAAAATGAAATATGTTTTGACACTAAATGATACATTTTCAAAAAGTTACATAAACATAGGAAAAAGTAGAATTGTTATATATATATATATTTTTTTTAACTTTGTTTTAATAGTGGTCATTGGTGATAAAGTAACTCCCCAATCGTGGAGACAGTCACATTCGTAATGCTTGCGTGCTTTTATTTTGAAGGCGCACCACAGCGCCTTCAGCACAGCTTCCTCCGTCCCTCCTCCCCCCTCTGAACGGCTCAAAGTGCTTAAAGGCAGAAGGAGGCAACGGGAGTCAGAAACTCCGTGTGAATGAGGTAAACGGTCTGTCCTGAATATTATCATGAATATCGCTTGTTTATAACATCTTGCTGTCAGTTTACTTTCACATATATAACGAAATATTTTTGGTTAAGCCGTTTTAATTCTGGAATAGTCACATGTCCAAAATTTTGCTGCTAACTTTGTCGAAAAGTTAGCTACTCTAGCCACAATGTTTTATTTTATCAGAATGAGACTGAAACAGCAGCAAAATTAGCCGTTTTGTTATTTAAAGTGAGAAATGGCCACACAACACCTGATCATACTCGACCACTTAACATGTGTATTATATTATATTATAATCAGGAGCATGGCAGTGCTACAATGATGTTGAAGAAAGGTGAAGAAGCTCTGGTCAGGTCTTCATTTAGTTTGAGTATTAACTGGTTTTAATTTTTAAAATAACTAAACTATTTTATTATGAGAAGAGCAGGTCAGGGAAGGCATAGGAGAGCCAGGTGGAGTTTCAGGCTGTGAAGATATAAAAATTATATTAATTATAACAGAACCAGAAAGGAGAACAGGTGAGGACTGATGTCAGGTTGATTTCTTTCAACTTTTCAATATTTTTTTTCATTATTTCCACACTATAAGGGTAGTGGTTAGAAGACATGAAAAGAAAAGCACTTGAGGAGAAGTTTAAAAATGAGTGAATTTTTTTGCTATCAGAAACGGGTTACACAGTAAATACAGTGGAGATGTATAATAATGTATACATCTGAAAATACTTAAGCTGTTTAAATTCTCATCCTATATGATAAAAACATACTTTTTTATATTTAGTTAATGCATAGTTTGATCCTGTACATTACTGTAGTGTCTGTTGTAAATACATGAATCCATGGAGGCTGCAGAGAGTCAGAGGGAGTCAGTAGATATTTTAGTTAAATGTAGATCAGACTGTTGCACTGATGTAGAGAGTTCTTCAATAAGAACAAAACTTGTTTTTAAGATTTTATTTTTGTTGGTCAAACTGCTGTATTGAGTTTAAAACTGCTGAGTCCTATTTTATGAGCTGTTTTTTACTTCGGTTTTAGAAAGAGGCAGAACCTGTTCAATTGCCAGTCATCTTATGTCATTTTGACCAATAATCAAATGTCTTTTGACCAATAAAATATATCAGAATCTGGTAGCTTGTGTGTGTTACCAGAGTATTTAGCTTGCTAATTGTGAGGCAAATGATAAAGTGAATATTCAGTCCTGGAATGACAGTCATTATACTACGTGGATGCATAACTTTAATCTGATTATTGGATTGTAAATAGTAACATGTTACAATACTTGTTACTGAAACAAGGGGCCAGATTAGAGTAACGTGTTATTGACGTGTTGATGGCACAATTGTTATGACATTTCTGCTCAAGCTATTTACTGATCTGTTAGGTTTCCGATATGCGCCTCCCCAATGACAGACTCATTCCTATGCCCTTGGTTGTGGTATAAGCGGTTTGTTATTCCAGATTGTTTGAGTTTACCCATCTGATTCCGGCCCTTGAAAATTTTAAATTGTGGAAACTACAATGACAGTAAAATTATTATGCTGTAATTGCTTGGTGGCGTTTTTGGCCAACGACCAAAGTAGTTTTCAGGAAGCAACCACTAAAACTGATTTACTTCAGATTTTTTGTGAGGCTAAGCTCACTCCCCATGTTTTAGATTTGATTTTTCAGTTTGTAGGTTTCTATTGAATAAGGCATAAAGTTTGTTTATAGCTCTATCACCACTGCTCTGTGCTAATTAAAGTGTAGAAGGGCCACATCAGAGTAGAAAATCATTCAGATGTATGCAGTGTTTAACGAATGTTTTGTGTGTATGTGTGGAGGTTCATTTAGCTTAGCTTCAAATCTGTGCTTGGATGAAATAAACTGAAACTTAGCATGTGTGTGACAGGCATTTTAAAATATGTGCATAAATTTCCCGTGTGCTCTTTTCCTGGTCAACTACGCACCGCATGACCAAACGCAATAAAACCCAATGCAACTGCCTCCGATTTAGGTATGCTGTTTTAAATCTCCCACATTTTCTGTCCATTCCAAAATAAAGAGGGAGATAGAGGTTATTATTATTGGTTTAACAGGGTAGAGATGGTTTGAAGCATTCTTGTTTTGGTGAACCCTAAAGGAAAGAAAATCTGTAGAAAATTAGTCTACTTGGCCTATTTCATTTTTTAAGGTTTTTTTTTTTTTAACAAGTGCTTTATTAGCAGTAAATAATAAAGAAAGAAATCTGCCTCTCCAACACTTTTCACCAATTTGACTGAGCAAAATAAATACTTTTTCATCCAGTGTCTTCTGTTTTATTGAGCTCTGGTCCCTGGTACATCAGATCAACGCTGGACACCCAAACATCTTTCTTCCTAACCAGACTTCCGCTCACTCTTGCTGCATTTCCGTTACAACTAGAACTTTGTCAATATTCTGCTAAAGTTGAAAAAACACAGTTTCCATTAAATAAGAAATGCAATTAAAGTTACATGAATGGATTCATATATGTGATAACACATTAAAAAACATGCCATCATGCTTCTACCACTTCCTGGCGAAAAACAAAAAGTGTTTCTTTCCTGAAGGCAGATGGTCTTTAACAGTTTTCCCTTCAGCCCAGCCTTTGTCCTCTTCTTCCACCTATCTTTCTTAATCCTTGTCTTCGTTCCATTTCACTCCCAAACTCCCTGTTCAAGCTGTTCCCTGCTCAGGTGACTAATGCTATGTCAGAACAATGGCCTATTGTGTTTTATTGACCTCCCCACATCCAGTTCTTCGTCTCTCTCTTCATTTCTCTCTGCTTCAGTATGCCTTAATCTTTTTTTTTCTCACTCTTTTTTTCCATTTTATTATCCCCTTTTGATTGTTCAAACTAGTTCTTTGTCAGAACTCCTCCATCGAATCTCCAGGGGATTGTGATAAAGAATGGATAGATAAATAATATCAGGGATGGTTGGATACCTATAGAGTAAATAAAATGGGAAGAAGAAAGATGAGAAATCCCAGCAGTATGATGTGAACATCAGGTAGAAGGACTATGAAATACAGATAAATGGTTTAATAGGACAAATTATCAAAAGATAGAAAAGAGAAACCATGAAAGAACAATGAGCGAGTTTATTACCAAGATCTTTAAACCATACACCACAAGGCACTCACAAATTCTTGCTGTAAAGAGTGAAATCTCTCAACATTAGCCAGGTGGTCTCAATGCTATTAGTGGTTTGTAGGTTAAACAGTAAACTTGAAAATAAGCATTCAAGAAACACCTTCCTCATAAAGAAAAAAAGCATGATACATTAACAGTAAAAGTTTAAAAGAGAGAAGAGAGACAGGATCACGATATAAAGGTTTACTGAAATAAAATGGTGATGTGAGTAATGGCTGGTCAATGTTAAGGCCTTAATCAATGCTTGATTAATATTAATTTGTTTAGCCCTAGCAGAGGGCGGAGCTAACCCTATCACTTCCTGCTGAGATTGATTGGGGACAGGGCACCAAGGGCGTGCTCACATAGCAACACACATACATAGATTTTCCCTTGGTGGCTTCGTTTCTTCATGAATACATGCAGAATCATTCATGCATCCTTTGTGCTGACGTTGTGTATGATCTTTCAAAACCTTGAGAAGTCATCTGCATTTTAGGCTTACAAACATCTACAGATATAAGGATGAGGCTTCTTCAGACAGTTCCAACATAAAATTTCTCTCATTTTTATATGGATTAGTTTATTCTTGTCACAAATCAATTTGTGAATGGTTAAAAAAAATGAACACCTAAAAAAACAAATCAACTTTTACCTATCCACATTGACATAATAAAAGTAAAGGTAATAAATCAAAAAACAAAAAAACGTCTGAACAGTTATAAAAACATGAAATAAGGGTTTTTGTCTGACAGTTGAAAGTCATAGAAAGGGCAAAGTTTCCTCACTGTGCACATGTCCTCTCATGTAACATGGAAAGCAAGATGCTTTCCATGTCTTGAAAGCACCTTGAATTATGATGTTGCAAAGGACTTTTTCTTTAGGAGCCCTTTGTTATAGCCTTATTTTATACATCAGCAAAAAGCACCCATCCATCCATCCATCCATTTTCTGTGCACCCTTGACCCTAATGGGGTCAGGAGGTGCTGGTGCCTATCTCCAGCTACGTTCCGGGCGAGAGGCGGGGTACACCCTGGACAGGTCGCCAGTCTGTCGCAGGGCAGCAAAAAGCACCTCATAGTTTAAATTTAAGGAAAAATTAATTAGTTTACAATTTCCTGTATAAAAAAGTATTTTGGGCTATGTCGTTATCAACTTTGAACATCTAGAACCTGAAAGTTTTGCACATTGTCTGCAAAATAAGATAAGTCAAATTCTATTGGGAGCATCTGCAAGCAGTAATATGTCTCATTCAAGTTTATTCATTTTTGGTTTTGGTTATTTAGGCTCATAGTGTTTATGTGACAGTTTGAGACTGCTTACGTGTTATCCCTTGTACCTAAAGCCCCCTTGTACATCATACTTTCAATCTAGTCTTAAGACACTGTAAATCTTTGAAGCTGACTTGAAATGCAGGGGTGAAGTAGACTCAACCCTGTTAAGCCTAGGGGGGTTGTCACAGAGTCATAATGGTATTTGGTTTGGAAACCCTGAATGTGCTTGGAAAACCATTGCGAGTAAGACGACAGAGTTCTGTGAGATATTATTTAGTATAGAAGAAATGGCTGACACTTCTTTGTTGGATGTTCCCATGTCAGTGCTGCTGAGTTGATGGCCACAATCTTGAGTTTACAATCCCAGCTGAATGTTCTAAAAGCACTCTCAGCCCATGAGCTCACCGGAGTGCCTTGTGTGATATGAAGAACAAAATGATCTGTAAAGCAGGTTTCCTGGCTGCATAATCATAAAAGAAAAAAAAGCTGATTTAGATACAGTGACCTGGATTCTCCACCAACTGTTTTAATCTTCTGTCATCCACCTTTCAATTGATCTAAGCCCTCTGCAAATTTTTAGCATTAATCAGCAACACTTTGGTCAAGGTTGGATATAATGTCTAATAAAAAGCAGAAAAGGACTGAAAAAAATTATTTTATGATTACAATTACTGAATAACTTCAATGTACCCTTTAACCCTGTCTGTCTTTTAACTGATAATTATGTGGTTTTGTTTTGATTGTGTTTCCATTTCTATTGTATTAACCTTCCAGAGCAAAGACATTGCACAGGGTTAAATGACCATATAAAAAACATGGTAAACACCCCCAAAAGACAGCATAAAATCTGGCTGTTATATCATGATTGTAATTTTTGCTACCATATTCTAATCTATATTTGTAAATACTATGTATATTTCTTCTCATGTGAGAAAACAGCACAGGCAAAATGCCTTTCCAGGGCTCACGAATATTTGTATCTGTGTTTGGTTTTTTCAAGCTACAGGAAGTGGGAAGGTGGGGGGAAATGTCTGGTCCAATGAAATCTGGTATTGCTCAGAGCACTGCCATTTTTTAAGCTAACTAATAGCAGACCGTTGGCCCTATAAATCACAGAAAGAGAGATAAAAATGAAACCATCAGCAAGATGGAGAGGAGTGCACCATGCCAGAACATAATTTTAATATAGTTGTATGTGTGTGGGTCTTATGGGAGAATTTCTGCCTTGATGGGTGTGTATGAATGTGCATATTTCTAAAGATGCATTACTCTCCTCTTTTTTGTGTTATTTGTCGTTCCTGCAGAAACAAATGATTCTTGGCATAATGCCTCTTTAATTTGAGCAACACATGTTGGCTGTTTTAGTTCAATATTTCAAGTTAGTTACTTTTTTTTTTTTTTGCAGATTCCCATAATGACTGGAAGGTGACAAACTATTTCCAAATAATACACAAGGTTGAGGTAAGTAATCATTAAAAAAAGTTTTAGCCTGTTGATATATATATATATGTGTGTGTGTGTGAGAGAGGTTTCTGTGCCTCCACATTCAGTTTTAGCATGCCCTGAAGGAGCAAACACCATCAATATTTCCATCATCAGCACTATGAGAAGACAGAGGTGTTTTATGTACAGAGTGCTATGTATTGCAAAATGTGCCTTTCTGTGCACCTGTCTTTACCTCCACAGGTATTTTTAACCCTTCATCTTTTGTGATGTAACCAGGGATTTTAGGTTGGGATGCCTCCTTGGCATCACACAAATCCTTAGCTACCTTTATTCATTCTCTGACTAATTAAAGTTAGTGTTTTGGCTGAGCCATTCCAAAATGTTAATATTAATTCATATTACCGTATTTTCCGGACTATAAGTCGCAGTTTTTTTCATAGTTTGGCCGGGGGTGCGACTTATACTCCGGAGCGACTTATGTGTGGAAATTTACACATCATTATATCATATCAC